>JALIZH010011452.1:0-83137 GCA_030522465.1 Rhipicephalus appendiculatus
ACACGTACACAAGGCGCACTTAGAACTGAAATTTTATTCAGTATTTGCGCAGAATAAATACTGCATTCATATGAACAAACCCAAGAAGGAAGGATACAAGCTAGAGGTATGACAGTGCACCATGTGGTCACTCCTACTGCGCGTGCATAATGGTTCCTGCAAGAAATCTGACATCCTTCTCCGAAAGCATAACAGAAGGCATGCTGACACAAGATTCCCCGAGCTTTTTATCTCTTGGGCAACAACCTCTCTTGTTAGCTGTCAGCTGATTTGTACATGACGCTAGTGTTTTCAAATCGAGGTGCGCAACCACAGTCTCTATAATGAATATCTACATGCCCTGATACCACTTTCGCGTGTTGCATTTGGGCTCTTTTAATCTATCATTTAGGCATCTTCCTGTTTGGCCTATGTATGACGCTCCGCAAGACAAAGGGATTGCGTAAACCACATTTTCGGTGCACTGTACAAACTTGTCGCGATGCATCTTAGTGCACACAGGTGTCTTACTTTATTCGTTAACCGCCCGACACATTTTTGCCAGATTGTCGGGTGTGGTAAAAACGTATGTTATTTTCACTGGTCTCTTGTTTTCGCTGCCGCTGTTTTACTGCGAATATGAACCAACTAGCCCAAAAGTACATCTTGACAAATTTTCGTGTCACCACTTCTTCAAAAAGCTCCGGTTGGTTGAAATTAGCCGCAGCCCTTCACTACAGCGTCTCTCATAGCCTGAATCGCTTTAGGACATTAAACGCCACGAACCAGATGACCATAACAACCATTCATAACATTCCGATCTATATAGAGTCACAGAACCGTTATACAAAATGCGCATGCATTAGAGATCTGAGGATAGCCAAAGACGACGCCTAAGGAATAAAAAGGACGTTTAAAACAGCAGCATTTTGCGTGTGTTAAAGTTGTGTTAAAACATTACAGGCCAGGTTGAACACTGTATCCAATTTCGGCCACTACTATATGCCCGAAGGTAATGAAAATGAGAATACTTTATTGGAAGCTAAGCGGCGAAGTAGCATTTGGTAGTAATCTGAAACATATGATGACAGAGTTGAGCTAGTTCGTAAAGATTCATAAGGAAGGAAAGTGAGCATGCAAATGTGGACACGGAATAAGAAATTCGCGTTGGTCTTGCCTTGATTTCTTCTCTTGCGTCCGTGTTTACATGCTTACCATCCCTGTTATCAATGTGAGATACAATATTGAGGAGAAAGGCTGATATGTATCATGAGACGCAAAATTCGGCGTAGTTGGCGTCACTGTGAATGGTTCAAAAGGCCAGTTCAAAAGGCCAAAGTATTCAAATTGTGGCTTGAAGTCTGCGAGCTGCGCACTTCATTTTTCCGGAAGGGCGAAGCCGGGCCGATGCTGACAAAGTGTCCGGAAAGAAACAGTCCAATTTAAAAATTGATTAACCTGTGCACGTCTGACGCTTGTACTGACGTGCCGTCGTAGCAGGCAGAAGTGGTGATGCCAACAAGTCTTCATTTCAGGATGGTTCTGAACACCCTTACATGCATGCGCCCGGGCATGTTTGCATATACGCGTGTATACGAGTTGATACGAACTGCGAAACCTTCGGGGAGCCTGGGAAACACTCCTCTCCGCAAATCTCCCTCTCGTTACGCCTGTTTTGATAGAATAGGTATGCAAGCGCTTCGGGAAAACGGTGACCACGTTCCTCACCTCCTATGGCAAAGTGACGACGTCGTTACGCTACAAACAAGGCGCAGCCTCTATAAATATCTACCTGCAGAGCGAAAAGAAGGCAGGTGCAGTCACGTGATGATAACGTTCCACGTAAAAGGAACCTGCTTGGTATTGACAGTCGAAGGATTCCCTCGCCCTGCGATAAAAGTTCAAGTGGTCTCCAAGAAACGCTTGACAAAGCTCGCGTATCCACTGGGCTTTGGCATCAGATAAAAAGGTGTCCATGGTGATGGCGTACTGCACACTGCAGAGTGCGAACGAGGTTTCCAGTTCTCGTTCGACGGCCGCTCTGAGTGAACGTCGCCACACCTCCGAGACTCTACCAGCTGCGAATGATCATAGTGCGCTGCGGTGGATATCCCCGAACGCCGCAATCCCTGGGGCGTCTCGCAAACATACAGTGAGTCGAGTCACAGACTGTTGCCGCCCTTGAGCCTATGAAGGCTCGTTTCAGCAACCTGTTCGACGAGATCGAAATTTAGCCCTCGATATCGCGTCGTGTAGTTATCACAGGAAGAGCCACAATGGGGGGAGAGGACGGTTCCGTCGATGGATTCGGGAGTCAGCTGCTCTGAAGAAAGTCCAGCCGACGCAGGAACAAGCACACCTTGCGGGACCATTCCTACCGCGTTGTCCTCACATTATCGCGGCGAAAGAAGCCTTCGGGCTGCAAAAGCTGGCGCCTTTCAAGAACACCAGATTACCGCTTACGCCATCCCGTTCCCTCCTTCACACGCTCCAACGGAAAGAGACAACGCTGATCTCGCACCGCAGCACATGCAAGCCGACGTTAACAATCTGCCGCACGCGAGACCCGGAGGCCAGTCACCTGCGGCGCAGTTCGACAGAGTGCAGAATTGGGGAAGTGCTGCACCTTTTCTGTTGCTGTTTTTGTTTACGTTGGAGCGACGCATCGCTTCACTGCAGGCAGCGATGGAAGCAGTTTCAACCTTAGCCCGTGTTCCATCGCCAACGACGCCGGAGCCGCGTACGTCCTCCGGCATGGAAACTACACCGACTAGTGATGCTGCCGAGGAGTCAGCGTCTTCTGAACGGCAACCGGTCTCAAATGATGGTGGTAGGTGGGAAGCGTCAGAATCTGTTCTTGGCTCCCGCTCTGTAGCAAACGCAACGCGAAGAATGGGACGTCGTTGTCGTTTTTGCCGCAATTTGTCCTCGCCGACGCCGCCCGTTGTAGACAGTACACAAGGCACTACACACGTCTCAGAGACCCAAGAAATGGAGCAAGAAGAGCCCAGTTGGGATGGAAGATTCAGTCAACTAGACACAGCTAACTTATTTGATATGTATGGATCAAGTCGGCTTGAGCTACGAAGCGAAGGTCAACTTCGTCCTCACGAAGGCCAATTCCGCGACGTATCAGCGACTGAATCTCCTTCTCTCACGTGGACTCTCACCTGCCAAGCCCCCACGGCTCGCTACGAGCGCGCGAACGAATACGTAGGCGAAGTGTTCAGCCCCGTCTCAGAGGTGTCTGGGTACCTGGTGAAGTTGTACGCGAGATATGCAACTAAGGACGGTTGTGCGATGCTCTGGTTTTGTGCTCAGCTGTGCGCTAACATCGATAGCCATGCCGTTTCGAGGCCATTTCGTGGTACATTGAAGTTCATCATTCACCACCCAACGTGTCCAGCAAAAAGCAGGCTGTACGTTGTGCCGGCATTGCAAGAGGACAGGGCTGTTGCCATCAGCGACGTCGGTAAAACGCTCTTCAGCCTCACAGGTCCAATACCAGTGATGATTCTGCACAGCGAAGGGCTTTGGGCTGCGGAATCACTTCGGCTTTCCTTGAGTGTGAGCTCGTAGTATATGATATCTTTTGTTCCCTGTGAAATGTCGGTGCTGCTTTGGCGTAAACGTTCACATGAAGCTCACTTAATATTGGAAAAATGGGAACCTTCGGTACACACAAGTATTTTCTCCACTGAAAGAAGCACAATGTTCGCACTATGCTCTTTATGCTATGTTGTGGATCTAATATATAAAGATTACCTAATGAATAGCAATACATGTCATTATCTTTTTCCCTGAAGTGATCTGAGAACGGAATTAGCTTGACCCATTTAAGAGAACACAACCAACTGCAGTAATGTTTTCATTGGAAATTAGGTAACAATGCCATTGTTCAAACGTAGGCAGCGCACTTCTAGAAGTGCGTAGGCCGCTAGAATTTAAAGTTTTTCCTTTCTCTTTTCTATGGTCTCCTACTCCTACAAATGATGTGATACGCAAGCTTGTATATTGTTTGTATATACGTATAATCCAAGTGTTTCCGGCAATGTGGCACACACGTGTCCATGTTTATGCCATATTTTTTTTCATTTATTTCTTGTGTGCTCTTCGTTTCCGATAATCAATGTATTATCCGTACTTGATTATTCACTTTTATTGATTCCCACTCGTGTGTAACATTGTTGAGGACTGACGTCATTCTAAAATAAACAAATTGATAAATAATGTCTGTGCTGAAAACTTGAGACAATTATGTATTTTTGAATGTCCTACTTTGCATAGCGACTAAAATTCCTGGGAACACGGGTTGTCGTCGAACCAGCGTTTCGACAAACACTTGTTTTATGGAGTGTCGAATTCGAAAAGTCGCCTCCAGCCTCAGCCCGTGTTCCCGGGATTTTTAGTCGCTACCAGATTTCGTCATCCTCTGAACTTATACCTTATTTCAGCTTTGCTAAGGGCATTTGTGACCAAACTAGCGTTAGAGCTGCTCGTCTGTCAAAGCTAACGACTGATTGCCAAAATTCATCACGAAAATTCTTATTAATGTCTGTTTCGGCTGCAGTGTCTGCAGTTACGAGGATCTGAAGGTCGCACGCGCCACTCCAGACGACGGCTGCTGCAGGGGGGCAGCAAAATGTGTGGCTTAAGTGAACCATTAATAGGAGTGTCCTTTCAGGGGTTTGTGTCTTTTAGTGCGTGGCACATAATGCCCCATGTTTTTATTTCGAAACTCTTCAACTATGCCGACAGCACGGTTCTTTCTCTCGTGCGCTGCATAATTATGAACGGGAACTTACTTTATTTCAATTACTATGAAATTACACCATCTCCTACTAAAGGGAACCATGAGGGGATGCGAAGCAGCATTGGGGGGTGCACACCATGTTTCCATTTACGTCCACTCGGCCGTCGAAGCCAAGCGTCGGTGTCGAGCTGCCGCTTCCGCTACAGAGAGACAACGCGAGTCTACGGCGAGTGTAGCGAGGCTTCCGAGACAACTGCAGCGACCGGCAACCGACGGAGCGACCGCACGATTCAAGCAAGACTTGTTCGACCGAGCGTACGCACTCATGAAATGGGGGGGGAGGGAGAGGAGGGAGTGGGTTTAGAGGCTGCAGCGCGGGGGGGAGGGGGAGGAAAGGCGACCGAACACCTGCGTGAAGGAGGAGAGTAGGAGAGAGAGTAGGGCCCATGCGCAGTAAGGGTGGTCCCACCACACACCGGATTGAACTCCGGCATAAGCTGCTTCGCATCTAATAACTAAAAGCTGTTCGGAGCGTTTTCATGGCGTCAGGACATCCCTCCGGCGTACCAAAATATGAAGCGGCTAAAATAGAGCCTGTTGCCTGCTTATGTTTCCTCGTAACACTTGAGGGTGGTGAGTTGGCCCGTTGACCTTCAGGAGGAGGAGGAATATCGATGAAAACAAGTAGATGAACCAGGGCTGAGCCTTGTTTACTACCATGCATTGGTGAAAAGATAAAGGTTGGAAATGTTTCAGGGGAAAAGAAAGACCACCGTCGGTGCCACAAGCGTGGTAACCGCTCCGTGCTAGATGCCACAGATGATCAATCAGAGTGGCAGCCTCGATAATCTGGGGCAGCGGTTTCCTTGCTTTTCGTAGCTGTAACCGGTAGTTACTTGGTGCCAAAATCTTGGTCATGGTTAAGGCTTTTCCGTTTACTTGGTGTAGAAATGTACGGGGGGTCAAGTCCTTCATATTGAAAAGATGGCCAGTAGCAGAGGCGCTGTTCGATAGTCGTTTCACTGGTCGGGATTAACCACTTATGTCTCGAATGCATGCGCATTGGTGAAATCGAAAACCAGGCATAAAGACGACACAACCCTCCATCTTCACACCGGGAAGTACTATCTAGCAGCAGTGGTTGTGCGGTGGGTCGAGGGTGTACAACCTTTATGGGTTCAAATGGGCCTCTTATCTCAACACCCGTTATCTGCACTAGGTAGTGTGTATTTCTTGCCCGGCCACCTAGCTTATCGCTCTGAGCGTTTATCTTTGGAACACTACGTACGGCGCGAGATTGGCAGGTAACGACACTCTAAGCGGATAACACAGCGACTCTCGCTTGAACGCTTGACCTTTACTGTCTTTTCACAGCCAAGCTGTCGGGGTGGCTGTATTAGATGCCAATAAATCGAAAACCCTATCTACGCTGCATGAAAATGAATATCTCGAGAAATGAACGATTCTGCTATATATGTTCGGAGGGAAAACTGCCGTCGCCAGGTGTGATAATTACGGGATGATTTCCGGACGTGTGACCAGTGATGTAACTACGGGACGAGATACTTATCGTTATGGAGCGTTTCTATGGAAACGTATCAGGAAATTAATAACCACCGCAGAGAAGTACCCAGACACGATAGCCCATAAGTATACTACTGCTTCAGGAAACAGTACCCAAATACATGTAATTACTGCAAGCAAAAAACCGGATTTTTTCCCACTTTCTTGGTGATATGCTGCAGCAAATCTTCCGAGTAATGATCCCGGGATTCCGACCAACGCCCTTTAATCTGTGAATGAACATTGTTTGTTTGTGGTTTAGGTTAGTGGAAGATGGTTGCATGCCGGTTTTTCCAGCAAGAGAGATACATTTAAATCATAGGGATCAGTTGAGAAGAGAAATCATCGAAGCGTCATTGATACAAGAAAATTGTATCAGCCAAGCACCAGTTACACTGCAACATTTAGCGATTGTGAAATTTATTTTTTGGAAGCTCAATGAAGACGGTTCTAACTTCGTATGAGTGAAAGTCATTGTCACACAGGAAGCGCTGCTCGGTATGCATATTAACTTTGCTTTTTTATTTTCAAAATAAACTGGTAGCGAGTGCAGCGGTTCTCCTGTCGAATTAATCGTTTCTTCTGTTTGTGCTTGTCTCCGTGCGCTGCTTCACATGTTAATATAAACTCAAAGGGGTGCGGAGAAAAACCCCGCGCTGCGAAACTCACGCACGGCTAGCGTTGAAAAGAGCACAGGCAACCCTGCCTCAGCGTTAAAAGATGACATTCAAGTGTACGGTGCCAATTATCTGCCTTTGGTACGCCGCTATCGGTAATAACAAATAAAACTTGAGCGCACTGGAACGTAGAGTTTCCGTGGTATTTATTGGGAAACAAACATAAGGAAGGACCCGGAAGCAATGTTTTTCTTTTTTTTTTTAAGTTGCTTGGACAGTAACTGCCCTATGTAATGCGGTCATGTAGAAAAAGTACGGGACCAGAGATCGAATTTTCTTAAGTTTTGGCTGGTTGCCTGGATGTCCTCCTTTAAGTACCCGTTGAAGGGCCGTGGCTCAAGGTTATTTGAATATCACCGACAACTGGAGATAAACACATTTCGTGCTTAAAGGCCAACTCCGGCGATTTTCTGATCATGTCGGGGCAATGGTGCTTTCACGTTCCTGGGAGGCTATTGTCTGGCGCCCGAAAACAGAAATTCTAAGCACATTCGAAAATAATTGTTAAAACGCGAAAAGTCGCAATACCGAAACCAAAACCCAACCAGGTGCATTGTCTACGCATGACGTAAAAGCTAGAAAACAGGAAGTCGTGCAAGGCATGGCGGTCCCCCCAGCGCTGAGTATGAAAGCCGCGAAGAGTAGACGCTCATCGTAAATGTGACCGCCACGCACCAGCCGTACAATGCCTGTGACTGAATGTGCCACCTGCACGGACTACTAGGAGCAGTCGGACAATGACAGCAGCGATTGTGACGCATTCCGAGGCCAGCCAGAATCTCCATTCCTCTTTGATGAAGCAATGAAGTAGAACATAATTAGAGAGTTTTAAAATACCGTACGCAAAGCTTTGCGTTAGCGTTTCGCGCCACTGCGCATGCATCATACCCTAACCTCTTGCGCGTTCCCGTTAAGTGACGCCCGCAAGGCTACGCCTGCAACGCCCGCATGCACCGCGTGAGGTATTCTAAAACTCTATTGTCGACGTTGTGCGCATAGAGTTAATATGCTGATTCTGACTGTTATATTAACTCTTTTGTTGTGCGCTTGTCCGGTTCGGCAATGCACCACTAGATGGCGCCACTTTCCCAGGCCGCTCAACAGTGCGGCTGTCGCGCTCGGTTTAAATATTACCTCTATGAAGTGACCCTGTATTGCGCTCTGCGGACGCGAACAAAATTCTTAGTCCTGCTTCAAAGGCTGACCTGACTGAATAGTTGGCGCACATCTGAGACTCCATCAGCGGCGACTGTGTAGAGCACGCTATAGCGGATAGCCTGACACCTTGGTCGCTGGTAGGTCTCGCAAGCTTTCATTCCGTAGCGCGGAAACTCGGATATATTCCGCCGTAGCGCGTGCGCTCGCACGCGCGCGGCATGGTGGCGTCACGCTTGCAAAGCGCCGTCTTCTAGAGTCGGATGGCTGCCGACCACCTACGCGACCAACAGCTCCTGCCGTCCTCGGCCGTCGCCAGGCTCCAAACTGCTTCCTTCTTCACTTCACGCACACATACTGGGCCACGCCGGACACGCGTGAAGCAATGAAAACGTAAGTCAGCGTTTTGTCCCCAGAGTCAACCTAGAAAAATTCTTACATTACCAGAAAAAATCTTTGGGTTGTATTTTTTTACGTCGTTATAACTAGCCTTATTCACATTTAGCAAAGTGTTATACTATCTCGCTCTTCGGTTTGTTTCCAATAAATTTTGTAAAACGTAAAAGCAGCATATTAGCAGCCACTGGAGCTCTTTTTTCTACCTTGTCTGCGGCGTAATTGCATAAAAAGTGTTTTCAAGTGGAGCCAATTTCTACAGAGACAGGAGACTTGTCTAGTTAACTTTGCCCATTCATTGAACGCATAGATGGCCGCGTCTGACCGCGCGGGTCGATTGCAAGCTTTCAGCACTTTTTTTGTGCTTGCAGCTTGTCAGGGAGCGCTCGCTTTCTGATTTTCCACTTTTGTAATCAGCGTTTCATAATTGCAGTAGAAATACAAGGGCCCTTTTAACAGCGATGCTGTTTAACAAGTCATTCTTTGCGAGTCGATCGCAGAAAACTATCATCATCCTAACGGGTATGTGCCACTGTGTGGCCCACCAGAAAACAATTATCATCATAAACGGGTAGGTGCCACAGAAATTGCATAAATCCTACAACTCACCACCGGTCTACTAGAAATGAAGAAGGAAACAGTTAGCTTCACCTTACTGGGGCGGAGGAAGTCGTGCTTAGGAGGCTTCGGGCTGGGGTGGCCCTTACACTGGACATTTATCTCATCGTGGAACTGGTCGGAATTATCAGTTGGTGCTACGTGTCCGTACTGTTCCATTCTAGTGAAGCAAGCAGATGCTCACCATCTTATATGGCCATGTCAAAGGTTGCAGTCGGAACGCTCCTGTCACCTCCTGCGAGCCGGCCTTCTCTACAGGTCACAGAACCAGTTATGACGTTCATGTTGGGGGGGGAAATGGCGCTACAGTTAACTGAGACTAACAAAGCTAGAGGACGGACGAACGAAATGGACACGACAAGCGCAAACTATCAACTGAATATATTGAAAAGAACGTTGAAGGACGAAAATATTCTATGAAAGGGGACAGCCGTTAATCTACGATGGGAGAGGGCGTTACATTCTTCTGAACAGGAATCTTGCGCCACACGTGCCTGGTGTGAAGAATGTAACGCCCTCTCCCATCGTAGATTAACGGCTGTCCCCTTTCATAGAATATTTTCGTCCTTCAACGTTCTTTTCAATAAATCCAGTTGATAGTTTGCGCTTGTCGTGTCCATTTCGTTCGTCCGTCCTCTAGCTTTGTTAGTCCCAGTTAACTGCAGCGCAATTTACCCCCCCAACATGCACAACCAACTAGCCCTAATTTCTTACTTTTATGACGTTCATGTTTGAAAAAAGCGCGAAAAAAAACCACAACAGACTGGTACGAAGGAGACAGGACGACGCGCTACTAGAAACTCAGTCGTCCCTGTCTCCTTCGTACCTGTCTGCTGTGGTATTTTTCGCGCTTTTAGATGCGAGGCATCTTATGCTCGGGGCTGTGTCCGTACCCTCCCGCGTCCCGCGTGCGGCCACTTTCATGAAGTACGGAAGCAGCCACTATGCGAACCAGACACTGTAGTGCAATAAGGCCGTCAACCACCATCACAGTCATGAGAATCATGGCAGGGAGCACAGAGTGGCTGCTTAGCCGTGCCTAGGCAGGCTGGGTGCAAGCAAAGGATAACGCGCTCTACCGGTGGTGTCTGTCGCCCTCATTGACTCCATTCCTTGATCTTACTTGCATGAGTTTGCGGGGGCTTTGTCCGTCCCACAGCCTCTCTCTCTCCTCTCCTACGCTCCCGCCCTTCCTCTCCTCTCCTCTAGGAATCCACTACGCTATGGAGCGGCGCCCGCGTCCCGTTGACGTCATTCCTTGATCTTGCTTGCATGCGCTTGCGGGGCTTTGTCCGTCCCTCCTTCCCGCGTCCCACACCCCCCTCCCTCTCCTCTCCTACGCTCCCCACCTTTCTTTCCTCTAGGAATCCTCTACTCTACGGAGCGGAGCCCGCGTCCAACAGCGCATGCGCGTCCCCTCTCTCCTCTCCTACGGTCCCCCCCCCCCCCCGTCCTCTCCTCTAGGAATCCTCTGCTGTACGGGATGGGGGGGGGGGGCGCCGCGGTATGAAAATGACAAAGCGCCGCGATGAGCGCCCGGGCCGCTGCCGCGAAACGGGAGCGGCGACGTTTCTCCCGCTCAAGCTAAGCATCTCCCCGCTGCTTCGCATCCACGCGTGGTTCCCTTTAGCGGGAGATGGGGAAGTCTTTTTCAAACATCAATTTCAATCAACTCAGCCAACTGTCCCTGCTAATCCAGTTATGACCGCTGGATACAGAATAAAACATTCCACAAGACACTGCTTCACTTCATACGCAACACGGGCCTAACAGCGCACATTTAATACACATATACAAACAAAATATTATGCCTTCAAGGCAAGTCTATGTCACCATAAAAAAAAAAGAAACAGTTAGCCCAACAAGTGGCTACGAAGGGATGGAGGTGAGCCGAAGGCCCCGAGTACGTACAGTACTCACGGATTGAAACGGGACAATTTAGGGCTCAGTAACGCACATACTTTCGCTTCCACAGTCTTCAGTTCGAGTCATATCGCCCTAACTTCGTCTCGAACGCGTTGATCAAGGCGAACATTATCTTTAGAGACCAGATTCACCGCCACATTAGATGGTTATCTCGAGCAATTCTGCATACCATTCGTTATACTCGTTATACGTACCATTCGTTATACGTCGTTGTTGGCCTACGCCAACAACGACGTGCCCGTAGATCTATGAGAGGTGCGAACGCTTGGTTTCAGCGCGTGTTTCTGTCTCTGGAGTTTGGACAACCGTGTCATGTCTGTGACTGTGTGTGGTTTAACTCGAACCTTTCTGCGCAGAGAATCAACGCAGAAACTACCTAGCATCGCCTAAGTAAAGCCTATCAACGACCTAGAAGCAACCTAGAAACAGCCTGCATCGCCTAGCTAAGGCCTAGAAACAACTAGAAGCAACAAGATCAGTCTTGAGAGTCTTACCGTTTCGCTAGTTCAAGCCTTGCGTGGCTTAATGCAATCTTCACCATTTTTTGTACTAGTCGAGAGTAATCCTCTGTAATTTAGATCAGCTTCCCATTTAACCAAATACTTTTAACTGCGGAACAGTTTGGGGGACCGCCCTGTTGTAGTTTGATATCTCGCGAATTGTTGCGCACGAAATCTCCATCTCTTGCCTTGGTGTCACGCTGGCCCCACGTTTAATGCACATTACCAGAGCAGGCTGCCGCAAGGCTCATTCGTCTGTCCGAGTCAGCGAAACGAGAGCGAAACACACATCTACGAAAGAGAGGGGCGGAGGCGAAACGTGAGCGCCAAGACGCACAGCGCTAGAAGCAGGTATCAGAAAATAGACCATCGCGAAACGAATCAGGTAATCACAAGAAAAGTGCAGAAAAGAATACGAACTATCAAATGATCTCTCGAAAACAACAGAAGAGAGCAAATAAACACAAAGGCAACACAGGCAACTCAATGCTGCGCAATTGGCAGCGCTTTCGCTTGGGAAGGAACTGGTTTTGATTTTGACAGCAGAGCTGTTGTGGTAGAGGTTGTACACGTGTCGTAGGTAGAAAATTATCATCCGGGTCACGCTTAATCACCAGCCATCCACTGGATGGTTAAAAAGAGAAGCCGAAACGTGCGTGTCTTAATCTTTGTTTGCCGGCCGTGTGTTGCCTAAATTTTTAAACATCTTCTTTTTCTTAGTGGACCGGTATGGTGAGTAGTGGGATTTGCCCAATTTCCGTGGCACATTCGCGCTGTAGGGTAGAGCAAGCATAGCCATGTATAGTATAGTGTAGAACAGTACAGTACAGTATGTACAGTAAGTATAGAACAGTACAGTACAGTACAGTATAATATAGTATAGTATAGTATAGTATAGCAAGGTATCGGAAAGACACAGCTGGCAGGGTAAAAGCCCACACAAGCCAGGATAAGCTATAAATGCCCAGTAGCTCCGCTGTGACGCTGCACGTGAAAAAAAGACAAAAAAGACTTTGCGCGACTTAAAGAGGTACTGACAGAAAAATTTTGTCCTTGCGTTTCTTTTTTTTGTTTGTTTGTTTGTTTTGTTTTTGTTGCAATGTGTTGCTTGGGCCCTAGTAGTCGTAACACGGCACATCGTCTGATGCAGTGCGCGACAGATAATTACAGGCTCCTCATTACCAACCAGTCTCTGTTTCGGTTTTGAGAGAACTCCAGAAACGGCAAGCTACAGGATGCAACTATCACCACCTAGCCTGTGCAACGCTCGAACTCGTCAGGACACAGAGATATGGCGCGCTTCCGCGCGGTCCGCATTAAGAAGTCCTTTCGAACAGGAAATGGGAAAGCAGTATCGCCAAACAAAAAACATTCAACGCGTGCGCCGCGACAACGGACTCACAGCAGCTACCGAAAAGTAGTGTGCTGGACAAGTTTGGAAAAAGAGAAATGGCGACTATGACGTCATCATAACTTGTTGTACCAGCTGCAGCGTGGTGACGTCGAGGAAGTATGGGGGGGGGGGGGGGGTCCCAGTCGAGTCACTTTCGAGGGTGTCAATGCCGCGAGGTGCGGCGTGTAGTGTTGGATCACGCACGTGAACTTGAAAATTCACATAAAGTACTTTCCAAGCCATTCTCGCTGTAGGTATTTTGCAGATGGTATATGCATGTTCACGGGAATCGATCCCCCAGGCTATCTGGGCCGCGAATTTTTGTGTCAGTACCCCTTTAGTTCAAGCTGCGCTAATTCTGTAAGAGCGAATATATTTTATGTGTCTGTAACTTGTGCTCCGTCGTAAAAAACTGACCTAGTGGGCATGCTCGACCGCAATGGGCCTTCTTCGACGCATTGTGGCGCCGTCATGCGGTGGCCACGAGAAACAATCTGGTGGGCGCAAGGCCGGGCTAGACTGCGCGCGCAGTCAAGCCGGCCTTGGTGGGCGCCGCCGCATGGCTGCTCGCCCTGACTGCATTGCCGCCGTACGCGAGACTCGTAAGCTGACAAGCAGCCTGTGAGAACAATTAAAAATCACACACACACACAAAAAAAAAACAAGTATTGGCGTGTGCTTTGCGTCGAATTTTATTTTTTCCTTCCTCCTTTGAAGCTAAGTTCTTGGTTTCATGCACTGTTGCAGGCAGGGACGAGCGGGATATATGCTCGAAGTGAGCATTGTAGAAATAGTCAGAGATAAGATCTCTGCAGTAAGACGGCTGTCGCACGAAACACAGAAAAAGTCCTGCACTGCAGAGGCTTGTCGTCCTCCCGTAGTATAGTCCATTGGACTCTTTAAATTGTTTACATGTTTTCGAAGCACACAAGAGGGACCCGCACGGCTGTTCGCTCTGGGTGTCTCTTTTGACTTTGCGCATTTTTTGTTATGCTCTTCTAAGACGGGCAGGCTTTCTTTTGACACCCCTATGGTGAGTACACGTGTTTTCGCCGCTGAAACATGAACAAAATACAAATACATAATGCAAAGATAAGAAAGAGACTTCCGGGAGAAAAGCAGGGAAAAACCACATCCGCTGCTTTGCAGTACTTTCTTGTCTACGCTTCTTGGACGCCTGTGTGTCGTTCCGTAAACGACTGAAGACAGCCCAGTGCTATCAATGAAAAGGATGCGCGTGCTTTTCACGGCCAGCGGCCGCCGTGCACGAAAGCGTTCGGAAACGGCGGACACCCATAATGAACGATCTGCCGCGTGGTGAAAGGCACGAAAAAAAAAAAAACTGAAGGTACCACTCTTATGGAAGGATATAGGAGAGAACACAAAGAGGGAGCAGGCAAAACGCTTCACATTCGCTCTGAGCATTCAGAATACGAAAAGTGAGAGGGTGTCCCAAGTTGAAGAGTTTGGGTACGACTATTCTTTCCTCCACTTGAGTTTGTCACTGGATGCAACGAGTAGGCGCAGCGACATGTCGGCTGTAGCATAGGCGTGCGCACGAGGAGGGGGGCAGAGGGGGCGGCCGCCCCCCTTAGTCACCTAAGAAGGGGGGGGGCGCAAAGTCGACCCCATACATTGACTTAGTAGGGAGGGGGGGGGCGCTGCGACGAATCTTCGCCCCCCCCCCCCCCTGAAGGGCAACCCTGCGCACGCCTATGGGCTGTAGCGCAGCTTTTGTCGTCGTTAGCTAGATGGAGCCCGCTGGTAAATTCTTCCCACCCAAAGTATTCTAGAACAGTTAGAACGGCTGGCTGAAGCGCCTCGGCAGTGTAAAAATTGAAGTTCGAAGAACACATGGTGTCAAGCAGAGCGCGCTTCGTACGACAGAAAGTGAACGGCAGGATGTTCTCAAAGTGATACATGCCCAACGTCGTGTACAACGTGTCAGCGACATCGATGCGTGGACATCTACGAAGAATGTGTCTTCTATTCATAAACCCATGGATATTACATCGCACACGCTGTGATTTTGGCTGCTCACTGTACCCAGCAGGGTGAGTAAACATCCACTTGGTACCTGGAGCGTAACCAGTATTACGCCGCGCAGAAAATTTGAGTTTGATAGGTCAGATTTCGGGATTCATGCGCTTACCGCCCTTTCCATTGCTGTCTATTAGCTTTTTGAATAAAAATGACGTAGTTAAAAAGAAAAGTTGAAAACATTAGCGAGCTGTAAATCAAAAGGACGGAGAGTTCACCTTTGTGTGCGTTCGCATGTACGTTTATATATGTCGATCGACGCGGTCGTGTAGCACCCACGCGGCGCTTGTCTGCCACCACACACAGCCTTGTATTGTAGATTTCATACAGTACACACTTAAGGGGCCTCATCGACACACGACGTTGGTATCGCATTAAATTTCGGACGGCAATGATGTTCGACACTGGTTTCATGCTCGCGGCGGCGAGAGTAATGGACCGTGGAGCCGGTGCAGTGCTACCGGCTACCGACTCGGCCGCGCGCGCGTCCTTACCACATCGTTTCCGGTCCTCAGCCGCTAGGAGCCGCGCATGCGCAGTTCAGCGTCGCCAAAGGCCCATTGGGCCAGCGCCAATACTGCGCGCAGCGGTGTGCGGGTAAAACAAAAACGAACACGTGAGAAAGAGACAAAGAGAAACAAATATGGAAAGAAAAAGGAAGAGAAAAATAGAGAGCAGTAAAGGAAATAAAAATGTAAAAAGATGAAAATGACGGACAGACACCGACAGAGCGAAAATAGAGACGAGGAATACACAGAAAGAAAGAAAAAGAAAGCGATATCAAGAGGACGAAAGAAGTAAAGAGAAATAAAGGGAATAAATACATAAAACGATTATGAGACAGAAAAATATACACAGGTAGAGCAAGAAAGCGAGAGAGAGAGGAAGATGAAAAGGAAAATAGAAAAAAAATAAAGGGACTAAGGACATAAAAAGATCCAAAGATAAAGAAAGATCTAGAAACAGAAAGAAAAAAATGAAATAAACAGACGTGAAAAAAGAGGCAGGAGAGGAGGAGAGCAAGACTGAAAGAGAGAGGAAATTAAAGAGAAAGAGAGAGAAGGAAGCAGAGAGGGAGAAAGAAATAGAATGGACAATAGAAAGAGAAAAACGCAGAAAGAGAGATGAAGTATAGAAAAATATAAAAAGCTACGGCTACAAGAACAGATACAAGAAACAGGGAGAAAGAGAAAGAAAGAAAAAATAAAAAGATACAAGGAAGGCCACCCAGCTGCATACTTCCTTCAGGCTTGGCACCACTAGGCCTATTGAAACCTAGCATAACCTAGCAAGACCTAGCAAAGCCACGTAAGACCTAGCAATGCCTTGCAAAACCATGTCAAACTTCGCATAGACCAGCTTCGCTGTTAAGCCACGTGCGACTTAGCGCTAGCTTCGCTGTACTTTTTTTTGTTTCTTTGTGATTACATTCCCTCTCTTTAATGTCGGTACTCATTAGTGAGTCTCTTGGTGTAGGAGTTATCGTTTGGCATGGAGCAAGTCTGTCCGGTGAATTCACGCAGCCAGCTTGAATGTGCCATGTTTTTCCGTGCAATAAAAGGCAATATTTCACTTTATTTCACAGAGTTGAAATCACTCACGGTGCTCGAGGCGATTCACACGTCCCTGCTAAACATTACCGACGGCAAACTTTTGTTCACAGTGTCGTGTCCCAAAACTGCCGTCGCCCTCACTTGGTGCAGCATAACACAAAATATATCTCACATAAAAATGAAAAGGTGGCGAAGATGGTAGTTGTTCAGTTGAAAACGAGATTACTCAGTAACGAACCCTCATTAGGCTACGTAACGTAACTATGCTGGCCTCGCGGTGACTTTTTCTAACGGAATCAGAAAAAGCGTGTTGCTAGCCAGCCAGATAACGGGTCAAATGCAATTAACTTCTTTAAACCAAAACATTTAATTAGGTGACTGGGTTATGGGGATACAAAGCAATGGGTAAACAAGTTGAAAGAGCACTCGACAACGTAATAAAGCGGTGCGAATTCTCGGGCAGATAAAGGCAGACTGAGGCGTGAAGTCCGGGTCTTCTTCGCGCCCTGGAACAAGGAGGAGGAGTCGTGGCGTCACACGCAGCGTCACTCCACACGTGGCGAGGGGTCGCCTCAAGGTCTCAAAGTTCCCGGAACCGTTAGCGACACCGAAGGCACCCCGCTTTTCAAGAACGACATTGCGCACAGCACTAAACACACACTCACACACACACTGGCGCGCACACACAAAGCCTCCCCACTGTTCAATAGGGCAAGGCAGTCAGAGCTTCGATACACTGTATGTCCTGCGCGCAGAATACTCCCCGTCTGGTGTCCGCTCCCGTTGGACGCCACTGTAGATCATGGCGACACAAGAAGCACAACCTCGGTGACGGGTCTGCAAAACGTTTTCACTGTTCCATTCCTAACTGCCTTGACCTCTATCTTTCGCACTCTTCCATCCGTGCAGGGAAAGCTTTGTGTCACGACTCCTACAGGCCAGTTGCTGCGGGCGGCCTGACTATCTTTTAACAAGACGACATCGCCTTTCTTTAGGTTAGGCTTTGCTAGTTGCCACTTTCGCCGTTGCTGCAAAATTGAGAAGAAGGCGGTGCGCCAACGCTTCCAGAAACCATTAGCGAGGCTCTGCACTTGTTGCCATTGCCGCTTATATAGGTTGCCTATGTCCAGTTTTCCAGGAGCTGACGCGTTGTTCCCCTGTTTTTTGTCAGGAGAGTTGCTGGAATAAGAAGATAAAGGTCTTCAGGGTCATATAATACGGGAGCTAAGGGCCTGGCACTGATGATGGCGGACACTTCTGCCATGAAGGTCCTAAGCATGTCGTGCGTTAGGTGATGGTGCCGGTTCTCAATGAGCATAGAGTCAAGGATGCGCCGTGTGACGCCAATCATCTGCTCCCACGCTCCGCCCATATGAGAAGCATGTGGTAGGTTGAATGCCCCCGTGCAGCCGTTCTCGCTAAGAAAGTTGCCAATGTCTGAACGATCGAGGCTCTTGGCGTTAATTTCTAGTTCCCTGCACACTCTGACAAAATTCGTTACACAGTCAGAACGTATCAGCTTGACAGGTCCTCGTATCGCCAAGAACCTACGAAAGGCGTTGATGAAGGCTGTCGTGTCGAGAGACTCGATAAGTTCGATGTGCACGGCGCGAATGCTGAGCCAAGTAAATATGACTGCCCAGCGCTTTGCTGTTGGATATTCCACCTCTTGTTCGGCGGGCTGCGATGGTCCACGGGCCAAATACGTCAATGTCGATGTTTGTGAAAGGAGGATCCTCACTGAGCCGGTCTTTTGGAAGGTCGGCCATTTTGTGCTCTTGGAAGCGTCCCCTGAGTTTCTTGCATAAAACGCAACCCGCTAGCGCTGAGCGGATACACCTTTTGCCTCCGATTAGCCGGAAACCAGCCGAACGAATTGCGCCCTCAG
Source organism: Rhipicephalus appendiculatus (assembly GCA_030522465.1). Taxonomy (NCBI): domain Eukaryota; kingdom Metazoa; phylum Arthropoda; class Arachnida; order Ixodida; family Ixodidae; genus Rhipicephalus; species Rhipicephalus appendiculatus. Next base: position 18,442 of record JALIZH010011452.1, read on the forward strand.
TGAAGTGTCTGTCTTGGTGTTGCACACGTTCATGGTAGTGACGCACAAGGAGTGCCGCGACATGGTGTCGGCCCGGAATTATCAGGGGGTTTCTTTCGTCATCCCGAAAGTCGCCTTTGTTCAAACGGCCGCCGACGCGAAGCAAGCCGCATGCGTCGAGAAACGGACCGAGCTTCCAGAGTGGGCTATTTCTAGGAAGTGACTACTGCTCACGAATACAGCGTATCTCCTCGGAGAAAACGTCGTGCTCCACTGCTCCAATTGCGACAGTCTTGGTCCTCAATAGCAGCTGCACAGCATCTGCCTCCAGCTGGGGCTCGTTTCCCCGCTGCCATAACACCAGGTAGAGGTGTGCACGGGCTTCGGGCAGCCCGAAAGCCCGAGCCCGGCCCGCGCCGCGGGCCGGGTCGGGCTCGGGCTTCTCATCTCGGGCCCTGGCCGGGCTCGGGCTACATTGTTTTACAGCGAAAGCTGTTATGAGATCACAACAAGGGTCGTTCCTGCGCCGTAGTTGTCCACCGCCGGTGTCCGTAACCAATATCGCACGAAATAAGAAAAAAAACTAAATAAATAAAGCATACGTATGACAGAATGGGAATCGAACCCGGGTCCTCTGCGTGGCACCCCAGCACTCTACCCCTGAGCTACACCGCGACTTCAAACTGCGGTGCAAACTGACCCTATGCAGGCTTCATGTCGGGTAAGGAATCGCGCTAACGTGTGTTATAAAACGTTTTAGAACATTAAAGTAACAATCAGGCGTCACACAATGCGAATTGCGTAACGAGTGAGTCGTTCAATGCTCCAACCCATTACAAAAGCCTGAGGCTTAATTCTTCATCGTCGTAAGCCACAGCATCAACAAAGTGCACATAATGCGTTACAAGAGTGTAGCGGGTACCGCGCTTTTCCGAAGAATGACGAATGATGGCATAGTATACGCTTCCCCACTACACAAAAATTATGATGATTTATGGCGTAGTGGGTACCATGCTAGTGCGCTTGTAATAGTTTGCCCCAAGAGTGTTTAAAAAAGGCTTTAGAAAGGCCGCTCTCCCAGCTTTCGTTCTGACTGTGCTGCGCGTTCCGCGCAGGCCTGGCGGTTTTAGGGGCGAAGCTCCTTAGGACATAGGCTAGTCCGGCGTCGTCCTGCGTCGTTGTCGTCGTAGCCACCATGTGCGATGACGATGACGCTGCCATCACGGCACAGCACATGGAATGTACCCACTATGCGTCATAACGATGACGCTGATGACGATGACGATCGCGATGCTATACAACACATGGCATCGCGATATGGTCTCACATACATATCGTTTGACCACATGCAACCAACCACCATCCGAGGAACCAGCATCGATCTCGTCTTTGCAAACTTTCCACTACGACCCATCCAGGAACCACTCTCCCTCCATTTCACCGACCATAAAGCCATAAGACCATAAAGTTTGTCACGTCTTTGATGATGTACTGGGCGAATTTCACGGAAGATTCACAGTTTACCGATGAACCTCCGGAGCTTCGCCCACTCATCATCATTCACTCCGTGGATATGCTCTGATTTTTTTAGATGCGAAGCAGCTTACGGCAGAGTTCAATCCGGTGGTGTGCGGCGTGACCACCCCTACTGCGCATGCGCAAACCCTCTCCACACACCTCCTCTCCACACACCAGCTAACATCTGTGGCTGCGCCGTAGCCAACCTCTCTTCCCACATTCCCCCATCCCGTTAAGATAAAGGCTTGCGTTAGGTCGTACGCACGCTGAGTCACTGCGCCGGCTGCGCCGGTGTCATGAGTTCCAACGTCAACGTCGGCGCCAGTTGCAGTAATGTTTTAACGCCTGCCGAGATCGCGGAGCAGCGAAAGGCTCGACGCGCCGAAGCGCAGCGTAAACGTCGGCAAGCGGACCCCGAGCTCCAGGCTAGGGAAGTCACACCAAAGCGCACCACAGTCACACCAAAGCGCAATGCCAGGCGATCTTTAAGTGCCGCGTGTGCGACAGTGGCGACCACGCTACAGATTACACATCGCATCGCCAAGTTCATCACTCTCGAGTGTAACCGCCTTCAACGTGAGCGCAGCAGAGAGTTACGAGAGACGAGTAACATCAACACGAACTCATGTTGCAAGTGGAAGCGACGCCAGCAAGTCGTGCGCTAAACTTTACCTTGTCGATGTGGCTCACGGGAGGGAGCTTTGCGACCATAGCGTTCACTCCTCTTGCAGTGTCTAGGTATCTGAGCCCTGCCAAATGTGGATCCGTCTTTGCCACTTCAAGCTCAAGGAGAAGGTCACTAGGCTCCTGAAGATTTAAGGCAGCCCGGTAAGACACCTTCGGGAAATCTTCGAGTCGTTTGAGCAAAGAATCCTCCACCACCTCAGGGCAACCATAGGTGCCGTCCAACCTGTTCCACACTGTGTTCAAGCCCGCTGAAAAATCTTCCACGTGCACAGATTTGAGCCTTTGTGCCTTTGTCGAGGACCCTGGGCCGAGCCACCTGACAAGCAGATCTAACTCCTCTTGAGGGGAGAGACCCAGATCACGTGTGATACCTTGGAACGAAGATTTGCAAGCGCGACAATTTTCGGGTTGGTCATCAAACTTGGTCAGGCCGCCCGAAACAAGATCCCTACGGCACAAGAATTTGAGGACGCCAGCTAGCTCCATCTTTGAACCGTCAGGCGTTACGTCGTGAGTAGGCGACGGTTGAACGACGTGAAAGCCCGTCGGACTACTGTGATCTACAGCAGCTTCTGAAAGCACGCTGCCATTTTCTTTGTGGCTTGTCACCGAATAAAGAGGTGGCCTAGGCGACTGAAACCTCCTGACATTTAGGTCTTCCTGTTTGCTTATGTAGCTCGCGCTCCGCGACGTTGGGTCAATGGGAGGCATCAAACGTGATCTCTACCGCCATCCTGCTCCGCAGCTGCCTCTAAAGCATTTGCTTGTGCCTCTGCCGGGGCTACTTCTCTTTCTTGATGCAGGATTTGGAGTTCTGCATCAATCCTCGCTTTCTCGAGGCGCATTGCAGCTTCTCTATGGCTGAAGGCGGCCCTGGCTTTGACGGCGTCTGCCTGCGCACGCGCCTGTGCGGCAGCTATACTCATAGTCGAAGAACCCGAGCGTTGGGATACAGAGGAAGCTCTTGAGCTGGCTGATAGTGAGCGCTTCGATGCAGTTTCCTCTCTGCCATACATGTATGCTCCGTAGCCTCGCGCAGCTTCTTCTTCACAATAGCCTCTCGATCCGCGTCTATGGCGCCTAGCATATCCAGCTCTTTCTGGCCTTCTGGCGTGTTTGTAGCGGTCAAAAAAGCAGTGTGTTTGCCGGAAACGTTCCTATATTCCTGATAGCTTGAACGAAGCTGTGCAGCGATATCGTCGACAGACTCTTCGTGCGCGCTTGATAGCTTGAAGATGGCCGACTCGACGCATTCCCACGCAGCGTCCGTTCTGCGACCATAGTGTTCGCAGCTCGTTTCATAATTTCCTTGAGCTTTTGCTGAGAGTGTAGTCGCTCTTCGCGGACGAATGTTGATCGCCGGAGATTCATCCTTTAATGCGATGCTGTTCTCTGAGGTCGGCTCTGTCAGCTTGTCCTGTAACATGTCTCGTGTGGAGCGGGCGTATGTTGCCAACGAAGCTAAGCTGATAGATGACATATGGAACGAGCCTACCTTGTCGTTGCCCCTTGTGACGACAGCAGGTCATCAGTGGGGTGATGCCATGTCCTTGCAGTACGTGGTGGTCTGTAGCAAGCCGATGGTCCTGCTGTAGCGACGTATGCACTGCCGGCGGACGTGATGCTGGCGGCCGATGGGAGAAGACTTCGCTTTTTAAATGCGAAGCATTTCTTAGCGAACTTCGGCGAGTTTGAGCGTATCTATCTATCTGACTATCTATCTAGCCGCCTACGACTTTGAGCTCTCCTGGCCGTATCGTTAATGGGATTTATACCAAAATTGGTATGGCGTAACATGACTGTATGACGAACATGAATGACTGGTCATATCATGAAAATTATGACTAACTAGTCATGAAAAGTATGGTTTACACGCCATGGGCGTAGTGCTCCTAAGGCCGTTTTATTAATTTGATATGCCCAAAAATTGGTACGATGAGACATTTGTGCTTGACCAACATAAACGACAGGTGGTAATATGAAAATCATTGAATGCATGACATGTACAACATGATTTACATGTCATGCTCATGGTGCGCTGACGGCCGTTTCGCTAGCTTGATATATACCAAATTTGGTATTGCGTGACCTGACTGTATGACGAACATAAATGCCAAGTGGTCATACGGAAATCATGACTTGTCATGTGCGACATGACTTGCATGCCATGCTCATGGCGCGCTCGCGGCCGTTTCGTTAGCTTGATATACACCAAATTTGGGATTGAGTGACGTGACTGTGACGAACATAAATGCCAAGTGGTAATATGGAAATCATGACATGTCATGTGCAACATGACTTGCATGCTACGCTCATGACACGCTCGCGGCCGTTTCGCTAGCTTGATATACACCGAATTTGGTATTGCGTGACGTGACTGTATGACGAACATAAATGCCGAGTGGTAATATGGAAATCATGACATGTCATGTGCAACGTGACTTGTATGCTACGCTCATGACACGCTCGCGGCCGTTTCGCTAGCTTGATATACACCAAATTTGGTATTGCGTGACGTGACTGTATGACGAACATAAATGCCAAGTGGTAATATGGAAATCATGACATGTCATGTGCAACATGACTTGCATGCTACGCTCATGGCACGCTCGCGGCCGTTTCGCATGCTTGATATACACCAAATTTGGTATTGCGTGACGTGACTGTATGACGAACATAAATGCCAAGTGGTAATATGGAAATCATGACATGTCATGTGCAACATGACTTGCATGCTACGCTCATGGCACGCTCGCGGCCGTTTCGCATGCTTGATATACACCGAATTTGGTATTGCGTGACGTGACTGTATGACGAACATAAATGCCAACTGGTAATATGGAAATCATGACATGTCATGTGCAACATATGACTTGCATGCTACGCTCATGACACGCTCGCGGCCGTTTCGCTGGCTTTATAAAATACACCGAATTTGGTATTGCGTGACGTGACTGTATGACGAACATAAATTCCAAGTGGTAATATGGAAATCATGATATGTCATGTGCAACATGACTTGCATGCCACGCTCATGACACTCTCGCGGCCATTCCGCTAGCTTGATATACACCAAATTTGGTATTGCGTGACGTGACTGTATGACGAACCTAAATGACAAGTGTTAATATGGAAAACATGATATGTCATGTGCAACATGACTTGCATGCCACGCTCATGGCACGCTGACGGCCGTTTCGCCAGCTTGATGTACACCAAATTTGGTATTGTATGACATGACTGTATGACGAACATAAATGCCAAGTGGTCATACGAAAATCATGACACGTCATGTGCAACATGACTTGCATGCCACGCTAATGACACGCTCGCGGCCGTTTGGCTAGCGTGATATACACCAAATTTTGTATTGCATGACGTGACTGTATAATGAGCATAAATGACAAGTGGTAATATGGCAATCATGACATGTCATGTGCAACATGACTGGCATGCCACGCTCATGGCGTGCTCGAGGCCGTTTCGCTAGCTTGATATACACCAAAATTGGTATTGCGGGACGTTGCTGTATAATGAACATAAGTGGCAGGTGATAACATGAAAATCATGGCATGTATGTCATCTACATCGCCCTTTACAAGCCACGCTCATGGTGCGCTTGGGTCCAGTTCGCTGGCTTGATATACACCAAAATTGGTATTGCGCTACGGGACTGTATGACGAACATAAATGAGAGATCCTAACATGTAAATCATGGCATGCATATTATGTCCAGCACGATTTGCCCCTTGCTGGCTGCTTCGCATTACATCGATTCCCACACTGCGTGGGATCTGCCGGCTTTTTACTGTACTGGCCCCGCGGTGACTTTTTCTAACGGAACCAGAAAAAGCGTGTTGCAAGCGAGCCAGATAACGGGTCAAATGCAATGAACTTCTTTAAACCAAAACTTTTAATAGGTGACTGGGTTATAGGGATACAAAGCAATGGGTAAACAAGTTGAAAGAGCACTCGACACCGTAAAAAAGCGGTGCGAATTCTTGGGCAGATAAAGGCGGACTGAGGCGTGAAGTCCGGGTCTTCTTCGCGCCCTGGAACAAGGAGGAGGAGGAGTCGGGGCTTCGCACGTCGCGTCACCCCACACGTGGCGAGGGGTCGCCTCAAAGTTCCCGGAACCATTAGCGACACCGAAGGCACCCCGCTTTTCAAGAACGACGTCGCACACAGCACTAAACACTCACACACGCAGTGGCGTGCACACACAAAGCCCTCTCCCCCCCCCCCCCCCACTGTTCAATAGGGCAAGGCAGTCAGAGCTTCGATACACTGCTGTGCGCGCAGAACAGTAACATCTTCAAAGCTTCACAAAAGTTTTCGTGAATCCATAGATTCACGAAAAAAAAGAAAACGCCAAACCGCTGAGAGGCAGAAAAAACATAGATCTTGGGATAAATCCCCAGGGATGGCACCACTGTTCGCATGCACAGGAACCTGTTTCGCGGGCTGTTTCGCGCTCCGCGGCAGGCGGTCGTGCCGCATGCGCACTGCTTCATGCTCTTCCCCAGCTGCGGTGGCCACACCGCGTTGGAACCGGTTTGACTGTAGAAGATCCCGACTCACGACAGGCGCAGCATCGCCGACTTGACCCGACGAAACGTTACTACCACGAGCGCGCCGCCGAGAACGTCGACGAGAGCCTAGACTGTTGCTTCTCGTGAGCCGATGAAGGCTGCTTTCAGCAACCTGTTTAACGCGACTGAAATTTAGTTCGTGAGTGAATTGTGTAGTTATATCAGAGGTAGAGCCGCAATGGAGGAGAACTCCGGCCCTTCCTCGGATTCGGGAGCAAGCTTCTCTGAAGAGAGTATGGTCGGCGCGAGAACGCAGATCTGCGCGAACATCTGCACAAAGTTGCCCGCACGCTGTCCCGACAAAAGAGACCTTCGGGCAGCAGAAGCTGGAGCCTTCCAAGAACGCCAGGATATCGCTTACGCCGTCCCGTTCCCCCCCCTGCAGTGGAAAGAACAGGCAACGCTGCTCCCGGACCTCCGAGCGGCCGAGCACCTCCTCGCACGGCAGCACAGTTTGCCCGAGTGGAAAGCTTTCCTGGTTTCGGTGTTGATGTTTCTGTCTAGGTTTGAGCGACGCTTCGCTGCACTTGAGGCAGTGACGGAAGCAATATCAGCCAGAGTCCGTGTGTCATCGCCCAGGAGTATGTTACCAAGTACGTCCTCTGCCGTCGAAAGTGTCCCGACCGATCACGTTGCCGAACAGTCCGCGCCTTCCGAGTGTCAACAGTTCTCAAATGATGACGACAGGTGTCAACAGCCAGACGCCGTTCTTGGCTCCCCGTCTGTAGTACACGCAACGTCAAGAAGAGTAAGCCGTTCTCGTTTTCGCCGCGAAATGTCTCCTCCTACGCAGCCCGTAGCAGACCGCACGAAAAGACCTGCACACGTTTCGGAGCCTCGAGGAGTTGAACATGAACAGCGCAAGAATGATGGAACTGTTTCTCAACCAGCCACAGCCAATTCATTTGCCACATATGAACCAAATTGGCATGAGCCAGAAATCGGGCGTCAACCTCATCTTCAGCAAGGGCATTTTCACGATGTGCGGGCAACTGACTATGCTTCATTTACGTGGACCCGTGACATACTTCTTGCCCTATGGCTCAGCAGGACCAGCGCGAAAGAATACGTCGAGGAAGTGTTCAGCCCAGTCTCAGAGGTTTCCGGGTACCAGGTGAAGTTCTACGCGCGATGCGTATCCAAGGGTGATTGTGCCGTGTTCTCCTTTTGTGCTCAGCTGTGCGCTAACGTCAAGAACTGTGATGTCCCGTGGCCGTTTCGTGGCACACTCAAGTTCATCATCCACCACCCAACGTGTTCAACAAAGAGCAGGATTTACATCGTGCCGACTTTGCAGAAGCGCAGGAACATTGCCGTCAGCGACGTGGGTAAAACGCTTTTCCGCCTCACTGGTCCAATACCAGCACTCGCTCTGTACAGCGAAGGATTCTGGGACGCGGCATCTCTTCGGCTTTCCATTAGTGTTCGCGCGTAGCGTCTCATAGCTTTTGTTCATTGTGGAATGTTCGTGCTGTATTGAAATGCATGTTGTTCCCGTGGTTCACATGAAGCTCACTGAATACTCAAGAAAGTGCGAATAGTGGTACATGAAGTCAAGTATTTTCTCTGGTAAGGAAAGAAACACCACGCTGCCGAAATGCAGTATTTACAGTGCCATGTTTTCGACATATTGTACAAACAATGCTTCTGGAAAAATTATAGTTCTTTCTAAATATTTCCTCACATGTATTTGTTGCGTACGCCGACCGGGCGATGCACGGCCACTCCAGTGGCTCTACCACCTTCGCGTTCCAGCCGCCCATTTCCGGTCCTCTCGGAAGGACACTGCGGGCCCCCCACCAGCACAGCTTTTTCTTGCGAGCGATAAGCACCGAGCCCTGCGAGAGCGTCGGAAATGACGCATTCCTTTCTCTCCCCTCGCTTTCTCTTTTGAATAAACGGCAGTCTTGCTCAGAGAATGTATTGCGAGGTTCCTGATCTACTGCACTCCCGCGCCCCGACCTAAAGGTCATCAGGACAATGAAACGACCTGAAACGATTCATTTGATATAACTCTTTGAAGAAACTTATATTTGTAGTGCTGCCGCGTAAAAATCACGTTCTTGTGTATGTGTGGGCAGTTACACTTTATGGCTCTTCATTTTTCTTTTATGTGCGTAAGCTTTTCCATACCGACTCAACTAGAAAGACGTCCGTCCGTCCGCTCGTCTGTGTGCTTGCCACGTAAGACGATCGCCGCTGTGACTGAAAAATTCCACCCAATTTCCACACCGTGAAAACTGTCACACAGGTAAGTTTTCGTCCCTTTCGAAAGGCATTACATTTCGCTCCTAAGTTCGAGGCAAGTATTCACTGCAGGATGCTGCTACCTTTGCTATTCACGTTAAGCCACATGGACCCGGCGCAACGGTCGGTGCAATAGACTGAGATAAAAAAAAAGAAAGAATCTTACGTTCGCGAAGAGTTGCGCGAAACGTCGTTCCAACGAAAGACGTCCCCGGAACTAGTACCTTTCGGGAGGAGGTGAGGAACCCACCGTTCCGTTAAGGATCAGGGGAACTGTAATGGTAACTCGTTGCGTTTACGAAGGAGATGCAAAAGGAAAGGCGTTCCTTTTGTAAACATTCCACGGCATTTAACAGACGCACGCACGCACGCAGCACAGTCCGGGCGGACAGTCGACCAAGCGAGGCACAAAAGCTACCCCTCGCCGCTCATGTGAGTATGCTGCATCCCTGTTTTCACTTCAAGGCGCCTGGCGGGGGGGGGGGGGGGCAGGGAAGAGCGCGGCAAAGAGACCGACACCGCGAGGAAGGAACAGCTTATTTTTGTTTAGTTTCTTCTCTTCTTTTTTTTTTCTCCGAGCCATTCTGACAGCACCCAAGGGCCGCCTCGAGTACACGCAGCGCAGAACTATAGCAGAACTATTACTCGACCTTTGTTACTCATCGAACATCATTGTAAGTCCGCCTGTAGGAGAGGCTCGGTTTTCGGTTTGTTTATTTACACTGCTCACTTTTTCTTCCGCCATCTCAACTGTTGCTTTCACTTTTATTTGCTGCCTATTATACGCTCTCCTACGTGTCCCCGTGACCTTGTCGGCATAGGAAAAGCGGGCGGGGGCGCGTTGAGGAGCCGAGCTACAGAAGCCGAGGTATGTGCACATTCTTCCACGATGTCTTCGATCGCTCATGTAGTGCTCATATATCTACTGATGTAGAGATAGCGAAGAGCAACGAGTGTCTGACGTGTACGAGGCAGAGGAATCCGTCACAGCGCTCGCGGCCGCAGAGACTTAGTGAAGCGCGCACGTGCTAACCACCCAATCCCCGTGAGGTGGCCTCCCACTGCGCATGAACGGTCTTCTTTACCGGCCCCAACATAACGTAGGTGAGCTTACAGTTACGCTCGGCCCAGTTCCTGGGCGTGATTTCATCGTCGACGGGTCTTTACGGCCTGCTCAATCGATCTCATGCGTGCCGCCGGCAACTGTGGAAAAAATTCAGCATTTTACATCCTGGACTCATACATTCAGGGCGAAAAGCCCTAACCGGGTCCACAGCGCAACGCTGTGGACCCGGTTGCCGCAGTTGCGCCAGCCAGGTGCCTTCGAAGCTAGTTTGGGAAGGCATTACGCCAACATGCGAGTCCGCTATCGATCCAGTTGAGTTCGACGGCCGTCGCACCGGAAATGTCTCTGTCATGCAAAAAAACATGGAAGACGCTTGAGCTGCGCCTTCAAGAGTAGAACGCGATAGCGTAATCGGGCACCGCACGCATTGCTTTCAACCATGCCGCAAGGAAAGGAACGTTGGTGCGCGTAACATTGGAGTTTCAAACGATCATAGAATGTCTACTGGATATACAGTTGCTAAGTGCCCACTACGCCATAATTCTTCCGTTTGCTAATTGGCGAAGTACCCAGTACTCGTCCGAAAGGTGCCACGGGCACTCGCCTACCTGCACACTTTGTAATGGGTAGGCAGCTTTAAACCGCCCACTCGTTGCGCAATTCACATGTTTTTCCGCCTGGCGTGATTTTAGGATTCTGTCACGCAATATTACATGAGTTAAGGAGACTTAAAATATTATAGCGCTACTTTTGACGTGGGCAAGAAGAGAAGTACATGACAGGACGGGCGCTGTTCTTCTCTTCTTGTCCACGTCAAATGTAGCGCTACAATATTTTAAGTAACAATGTACCACTAACTAGCCCCGCAACGTGTTTTGTTAAGCAGACCCCTTCCACTACAGGACATTCATAAAACATTTGTTTATTTACAAAGCTGTTTCAAGCAATGGCATGGCTCTACATGTGGTAGAACACTTGCCTGCCACGCAAACGGCCTGGGTTCGATTCTCACTTCGAAGCGAAAAGTTATATAATTCATTTTGCTTCCATCTTTCTCAATTTATCGGTCATGGACAAGATAATGATTTTTCGTTCACAACCAACGATGTCGACACCGACATCGACGCCGACGCCGGAATTTCTGGTGAGGCCCATGCTATCCCAAGAAGCTAGCGAATGGCGTCAAACAATATAAGGTGGCTCGCTCTAGAGGTCCTCTTCACTGCTAAGACTCACGAACCACATGTGCCATTCCGTACAACAGTCAGTGAAAACAAACGTTGGAAGATCTTAATCAGCCGCTTTTTGCAGAAAAAAATTTAATCTGCTAAGTGCTGATGATCCTTTCGGCATAAAAAATTCTTCCTATGTTGTTTCCTTTCTTACAGAAAACCATTCAGTGGTAAACATTTTTTCTGTGGACGTCGAAGATTTATATTACTCGATAGCACACAGTGAGCTATTTCGGAGTGTGATGACTTGCATCCAAGAAAATGGCGAGGTAGATTTTTGCAATGCTAGTGGGACGTACTCAGAAAAGTTCTTGTCCCTTCTTGAGTTTTGCTTAAGTGCAAGTTTTATCTCAAAAGTTATTTATTTAAAAAATATGGTGCGTGCATGCATTGGTTCGTGTGTGGCGGCTGCTCTTTGTAATATCCTTTTATCTTTCGTTGAGTGCTCTTTAGAGTGTTTTATAGAATGACCTGGTTCGGATTTTTAGATATGTTCACGATTTTATTGTTGTGATAACACAAACTAACCGCGAAGGCTCTGTCACGGTAGCTGATATTTCGACTGCGTTCACTGACAATGACAAGAGTCTGAGTTTTACACATGAGCTCACAAGGGACGGCGGCAAACTGCAATTTCTTGATATACAGCAGTCCTTAGAAGAAGATCACGCTTGCTGGATGTATTCGCCACGTGTACGTAAGGGTCTTTTGCCGTACGAGCCTGCGCACTCAAAGATTGTGAAACGGCCCATTGCTATGATGCGTCTAGTATCTTCCGTAATATATGCGTACCATAACGCTGCAAATGAGAGCTCTAACGCGCAGAGTTCAAGAGCTTGCAGTATGCGCGTTACCCAAGTGTGGTAGCCACGTCAGTCTCTGAGGTTTTGCTTCAGAAGCTAGTACGCAAGCGCCAGAGGTGCAGAAGTAATACACAGAAGTCGCCTGTAGTTGTGCCTTATATTGTCATAGAGTGGTTCACAATCTTAAGAATATGGCCGCTAGGTGCCAACTTCCAGTAGTGTTTTCGGCTCTCCGGAACCTGTCAAGGCTATGCAGACGTCTTTGTAAAGAAAATGAAAAACCGCAATGTGAAAAGAACTAGCTGATGTTTGTAGAATGTGGTATTGGAGTCGTCTACAAGATTCCGCTCTCCTGCGGAATTTTGTATATGTAGGTCAGTCAGGCCACTGTGTTAATGAGCGCCTGCCGACTGGTACTGGCTCCAATTTAATTCAACACTGCAAAAAGTGCAATTGTAAAGGATTGTTTAGACTGACCACTATTTTAAAGAAGAGCCGTGACACCACCGCCGCGAAGTAGCGGAAGCCTTTTTCATGCAGTTATTGGGATCACAGTGCATTAGTGCTCCTTTCTTATGCTTGTTCGACACTGAATTTTCTTTTCTGAATGCGCTATCATGAGTGCGCTCTTATGATGGTTGCTGCGCATGGTGTACACTACGCATGTCTAATAATATTAATAATTGTTGGTGTTTAACGTCCCAAAACCACGATATGATTGAGAGGTGCCATAGTGCAGGGCTCCGGAAATTTTGACCACGTGCACCTAAATCTAAGTACGCAGGCGTCTAGCATTTTCGCCTCCATCGAAAATGCGGCCGAGATTCGATCCCGCGACCTGCGGGTCAGCAGTTGAGAACCTTAACCACTAGCCCACCGCGGCGGGGCACTACGCATGTCCTTCTGGTCTCTAGAGTGGAGAGTGGAGTGACGCAATAAATGATGTCAGTTGACAGTAGCGCTTTGTCCTGTCTTCTATCTTCCGGTGTCGTTTAGCGCTAAAAAAAAAACACTCTGGATAGTGAATTCTTCAATGCGTCTCATCAACCTCTCGCGTTTGTCACTTATATCTTGACGTAACAGTTTGCGCTAGTGACGTGTTCAGTTGCTCTTTCAACTCGCCGTAGGGCGGACGCCCGTTGTACGTTGCTAAGAGGTACAGTTACGGTACGACAAACGTGTTCGCTCGGGGGAGCGCGAGCGTGCGAATCGTCGTCGAGCCACTGCAACCATCGGCGATCGCAAAATTAATGCCGAATGCTTCATTTTCTTGCCCTTTGGCTCAGCCGCCACAGGAGGGTTGCCTTTTGTGGCTACCTTGCGCCAAATTAGCTTCTTTACTACTCCATCTGGCTACGAAAGTTTCAGTTTGGTGCCATAGCTATTCCTTGGCTACATTGAACTTCTTTTGGCGGATTCAGTAGCCAATTTTCTTATTATTTGCGGGCAAAGGGACAAGCAAGCATACGGATCACCCACTGTTTTCAACCTTTTAAGGGGAGATGCGATTCGGAAAACAAGTTGCGTTAATCTGTAGCCCAAGGCAGTGAATTTTTTGCTGTATACCTATATAGGAGTTTATGCTGATTTCAAATATGTAATTAGTTTTATAGTAAGTTGTACAGTTTTCGTTTTGTGCCACGACAATGTATAAAATATAGTTCTTTTTGTAGACATTTCTTTTGCCAGTAGATGTTTATCGTTCTGAGCCATTATTAGCTCATATTTCTCCACATTATCTGTAAAATGCAAATAACTATCAAGAAAGTGCATATAAGACATTTTAATGGATAAGAAAAATTGTAATCTGAGAAGTCTTGAATGCTCAGACCATACTAAGCATATTTTAGGTTCGTAATAATTATATTAGGTGATATCAAATCTCAATGTAGATACTTGCACTCTGCACATGCTAATAAATATGTGGGCAAAATTTCATCCCGATGTGTCTATCAGAAGTACCAAAAACATGATGTAAAATTTTAACTCATGAAGTTGCCCAGAATTGTATCTTGAGAAAAACGCATTTTAAAGTTATAAGTAAAAGCTCATCTATGCGGAAAAGATTTGTCGTTTAAGATGATTTATTCCATCATGAGCGCTTGGCAATCATGGTTATTTTGAGCATGCGACTTTAGTGAACCCCTCATGCGAAATGCAATGGCAAGCAGCCAGGTGGCAGTTTCCAGGGGACTCTAGACAATCAGCACTTCTTAGATTTTTAGTAGCCACCTTGTGCTCTTTAAAAGCGATTTTGACCTACTTCGAGTTTATTTACAATCTTCGTTTTTTTTTTGTCGTGGAAGTAGGGAAACTAAACTAGTGAAAGCAAATAAAAACGAAAAATATGTAATTTTTGAAAAAAAAAACGCGTTTTCGACTCGCATTTCCCTTTAAGTCGCTTCAGCCGATGCGTGCGCCTGTCCTCGCCCTAGCAGCAGGTTGCTACTCATCGAGGCACCCCTACGCAACGCACAGCGCAGCTGCAAAGATTGATTAAGGAAGCGGCGCTCATGCTGGCAAACACGTGGCTAGCGCGCTGCCAGGGATGTTCCCTGCGCACTCTGTCCACTATTTAATCTGACGTCAATTTCTAATGATGATAACCCAGCGCGTGTTCTCCTGTGACCTTGGCAAAAAAAAATAATGATAAGATCCGCACCAATATGAAGCTGGTCTGTTATTATGGTAAATCTTGTAATCATTCGGTAGGTGCATTCAGGGAACAACTTCTTCCACGTTTAAGCTTCCCAGTGACTTGCTGGGTGGAATGTTGCAAAATTAATCTCTGTATGGCAAGAACTTTATCCGCGTAACTATGTACAGGCGCACCGAACTTATACTAATTAATCCGATATAGTTTGTTTGTTTGTTTGTCGCCTACGAGAGCCTGGCTCATGCCCACAAGGGGGGATTGGCTACACTGACCCTTATAAAGGGAAAAATAAAGGCTGTGCAACGTAAAAAAAAAAGAGAAGAGGATAAAATGCAATGTAAATGGAAAGTAACTGAGGTAAAAGGATTATAAAAAATCTATAAATAAAGATAGGAAATTTTTTTTTCCATCGGTCGGCAAAACTAGCAGCGTAACCTTCCGGTTGCTTGTAAGAACTTATGTAGCGCAGTAACAACAGCACTGAGGCTTGTGCCAAACTGCCCAGCTCCAAATGATAACAGGTTGGAGGTAGTCAGTGTCAACCCCAGATTACCAGTTCCTGTGCCCATATCCATTTCTTCTTCTTGATTTCAACTATGATATCCTTAACCCCCGTCGGCAGGATAACCGCTGGACTGGATTCCAAGAGATGGCAAACGCGTGAGGGAGAGACAGAAAATTAGGTGGGTAGATGAGATTAAGAAGTTTGCAGGTATAACGTGGCAGCAGAAAGCACAGGACCGGGTTGATTGGCGAAACATGGGAGAGGCCTGTGCCCTGCAGTGGGCGTAGACAGGCTGATGATGATGATGATGATGAGTTCCTGTGCCTCCTGGTGCAAAATATGGTTTATGGGACTAAATGTCAGAAAATGAAAGATTATTTGTGCCACCCGAAACACTAACATTTTGCCGATTTACTTCTTGAACACCATTGTTCTAGATGTCGTGTCTTGTTATGATATGAAATTGAGAGTTCGACGGAAACCCGCATGCTCGGGATGAAACATGATGAAGGTAATTAAGTACACCGACCAAATTAAAGTTGAAAAGAAATGTCGTTTCGGCTTCCACACGAAAGCCTTGTTCACAGTGACAAGGCTCCGTATAGATGCTTGTCGATGAAGAAGGTCTTCCCTATGGAAGGTGAAACATTGTTTCCTTTAAACTTTTATTTAGTCTTACTTCGTTTCCTTGTTATGAATATTTACATGAACACATGAAACATGAGGAATTGAATATTTTTCTACCTACAGTCGCACTACTAACATAACAACCACGAAATCCAGCCTTTTCCCTCCGTCTCTAAGAGTGCGTCCATGTTTCAGCGGCTTGAATTTATTTTATCGCATATACCGCCGCAGCGTCCTTCAGGGCACTTTGATTTTGTCACCGCACAATATGTCACATTGCTTTGGTTATCGCTTGGAGGTTGGCATTAAATTTTGTAAAACGCTATTCGTTTGTATCGAGCGCTTCAAACGAGTGGGACAACCGTCTTTACCGATCGAGTGGTGATAATCATCGTTTTTGTGAAGCCGTAATCATCATACTGCACAAGTATTAGTCTGCTGGAGGTCTGTTATTGTTATTTTTAGTACTCACAGTATTATTTTTCTGTTTTCTTTGTGTCTCTCAACTCTTTTCTGTGATACTCTTGGCCTTGATGGTGCATAAATAAATAAATAAATAAATAAATAAATAAATAAATAAATAAATAAATAAATAAATAAAACCATACCTTGACACTCACCTGTGGCTTGAAGACCAAGCAAGAGGAAAAAATATCTTTTACTACTATGTACAGCGCATTCAAAATTATATTTCTGTAAAATAATAAAAACTCTAGTCACTATACCACTTTTGTTTTATCTGGCTACAAATACGGCAATAAAGTTAAGTGGCATAACTACTTTGGCTACTTAAAAGCTTGAATTGTAGCTCTTTTTCAAATCTACTCAACGGAAACTCTATACCGCACCGCGAACGGATACTTGGAGGAACTATTCAGCCCAGTCTCGGAGGTATCGGGATACACTAAGAAGTAAAGAAGGAGGGGTATCGAGGTTGCTCCTTAAGTGCAGTAACTGATTCGCCACACCCATTCCTCTCTTTTGAGGGTAACTGCAAAAGGTACGAACGCGTTGGCGTGTCCACGTGGTTACTCTAATTGTTGATCCCTTCGCGACACTGCAAGAGAGCAATGGATGCGCTTTCCAGATACTCCTCAAGGGAGTATCAGTTACTTTATGCACACATACAAAAAAAAATCAGTTTTTGGCTGAATTATCACGCATTCTGAGTTTCATACAGACACGTCATTAGATGTACAATCGATATACAGACAACCCATAAAGAAATATGTTTTACAAAGCTTGCAACAAAGAAAGAATTTGAACTCGCGACCATTGAACCAACATGCGGGTACGCTACCCACTTCACCACGCCACGATATGGCGATGTCTGGAAGGAAACGGTGTCATGTAGGCACCGATGGGTTGTTGCGCTTTATGACACGTTAGTGCTACGAGCATAGGCGTGCGCACAGGGGAGGCAGGGATGGGGCACCCCCTCCCCTCCTAGTTACCTAAATTCTTCCCCATAGCTTTACTCAGTTAGGCCTGTCACGTCATTTTTTTTAATGCTCAGGGTTATGGCCCCGCAAGCTTTTTGACGATAAGGGTGGCCGAGAAACCCCAATCATGCATTCCAGGGTTATGTGCCGCCTTTAATCCCGGCAAGTCTGGGACCAGTCGCAGGTCCATATGAAAAGCACGTCACCGCTTGGTTTATTTTGTATGTACATCCATTCCGGACCTTCTTTCCTTTCACTCGACCAACACAAAAGGGGGGTGCACTGCGGTCAAACTTGCACCCCCCCCCCCCCCCCCTCGGAGAACGCCATGCATGCCTAGGGTAACAAGATATTATACGCCTGCGTCTACCGAATCGCAAGCAAGTGTTTTTCATAATGTTCATCAAAATATGGGGAAGTTCAAAGCCGTGCAGCCGGCTGTAGCACGCTCGAGACGGGTGCGGTTGTGGAAAGAACGCTTTATTCTAGAAAGCCGTAGATTATATAGCCTAGAGGAAGGCGGGGGGTATATTACTGCTGTCTTGAGCGTGTGCATGGCTTTGAAAAATCCACGTACCGTGGAAATCAATCATATGCTAAGCATGCTTCAAGAAGTTTGCTATGTGGCACTTTTAAAATGAACATAATGTTACAAGGCGGATGGATGTAGTACTCAATAAACATATCGAGAAATCTTATACGCACTCACGTATCTAGAAAACATGCAAATTTGACAAATGGTTCATAGTTGCGCAACGACGCCAACAATGACGTGCACACTGTCGCCCACACATCATGAATACGTGTACATGTGTCACATGTGTCCTTGGAACCATGTGCCACGAATACGCGTCGAATGGGCTGTTGACACTTCGTTAGCCTGACCAACATCAATGTGAAAAGTCAACACCAGCAGCAGAACTATAGTTGTTGCCATATTCGTGCGTGTTTGCGGCGACAAGGGTCTCATGCACACTGAAGTAGGACATATAGTTAAGGTGCTGAAAATTGATGATGTACCTTATGCATAAGTAATAAATGACACCTCCGTTGCCCGTCGTGGGCACGAGGTCTCGGGAGGCCGTCTCCACATCGAAAACGTCTTTCATATGTACTGTGTCAACCAGGTGTTGCTGGGTTTTGAGACATCCACATAAAAGTCGCCGGCAATGATGAGCGGCATGCTCTTCTAGGCAGAATTATTACTGCGAGGAGCCGCTCCGTTTGTGGCGTAATTGCCAAGTTAGGTAATAACCTTTTCACAGGAGCCTTTTGCGCTCCGGGCCTCAGGTAAATGGCTGCGAGAATGATGTCGCTGCTGTTGTAATTTATGTGCACAGCACAGACGTCACCGAATCGGTTGCTTCCCTCGGCGTCTTCGTCGTCTGGAGGTTGGTGGAGTGCGGTGCCAGCAATGTTAAAGTTACACACTGCTGTGTTGCTATACATGGCCACGTCGTCTGGAGGTTGGTGGAGTGCGGTGCCAGCAATGTTAAAGTTACACATTGCTGTGTTGCTATACATGGCCAAGCCGGCTCATCTGCAATGAGGCCCCTTGCTGTGGACGACGCACTGGAATCACCTAATGTAAATCAGGTGATTTACCCCGAAACGGCCTATAGCCGTTCCGAGGTAAACTGTCAATCACCTGTGGTGCATACCCGTGTACCGTGGCTCGTGGTATACGGGTATGTGCCACTCGTGTCTGGAGCAACGGGTTTTGTGACGTACGCGACAGAATTTTCACCGTATTCATGTCGGGACCAGACAGTCATATTCCTCAAACTCTCTTACCCCCCTCATACCAGTTTTGGTCTACACCCTAGTTCAGGAGGCGATTACGAGAGCACCCAGACGTAAGCGGCTAGACAGACAGATAGATCCGCAGATAGAAATGCTCAAAGTGCCCGCAGTTGGCTAAGAAATGCTTCGCATTTAATAACACAACACACACTTCACCGTCGAAGTGGCGCCATTGATGTGGTGCAGCTCGGCTGCTGAGGCGAAAAAAACGAGATACCGACCCGTGTACTGTGCGATTTGAATCCACGTTAATGAGCTGCAGTTGGTCAAATTTCGCCGGAACTGTGCACTACGGCGTCTCTCATAGTTTGGATCGCTTTGGGACGTTACACCACACGAACCTAATCACCATTACTCACACTCACGACATTCAGATTATTCGAGTCACAGAACCGACATGCAAAATGTGTATGCATTAGAGACATTCAGTATAGCCAGATACGACGTCGAAATAATGAAGAAAAAGCGTTAACAGCAGCAGCATTTCACGTGCTACGTTATAGCTGGCTAAGTTTAAAAAAGTACCGGCAAGGTACCCAATTTCGGCCGCTACTGTATGCCTAATAACGAAAGTTAGAAGACTTTCTTTACTTGAAGCGAAACGACGAGGGACGAATGCCTGGTAGTATCGCGTACAACTGAGACACATAATGATATTTGAGCTAGTTCGTAAAGATTGTTAATGAAGGAAGGTAAGCATGCAAATAAGGACACAGGAGAACTTCTTGTTATGCAGATTTGTTATCATGCATCTAGGCTTGCACGTGTAAAATTCTTGTCATTATTTTCACACACAAATAGGCACATTTTTCTTTTTAATGTATTGCGCACAGTATTGACGCGAAAGGCTTGTATGTCCCACTAGACACAAAACCCGACGCAGGTCAACGCGAACGGTACAAAAAAGAAAGCTATGCCATAAAAATGTGGTTCGAGGCGTGCCAACGACGCACTTCCTTCGTCTTTGCGATATAAGGCGAAGCTGGAGCAATGAAGATCCTATTCTTGGCCAATCCCCAGTAGGAGTAGGAGCCATGGCAGAGGAAACAGCAGCAGCATCGACAACAACCGTACCAACTTAAATATGGATGTGTCCTGTGAACATGCTACTTTAATTTTAACGTGCCACCGTACTACGCAGAAGTGGTGATGTCAACAAAAAACACTTTATTTCAAAAAGTCTCGGACCTCCATTATACGTATCTGAAGGGCTTGTTCGTATATGCGTGTGTATATATGTTGGTAAGAAGTGCGAAAATTCTAGGGCCCGGGAGAGCGCGGAGAGGCATGGCCTCCCGGCTTCAACATGGGATTTTTCGACAATAAGCCAGGGGTCCTCTATATATAGGACTGCACTGACTGGCTCTCCACGACCTTAATAAAGTTCTATGTCTGTCTCTCTGCCACGGTGGTTAAGCTGCTCGGCTGTTGACCCGAAGGTAACGAGTTCGATCCCAGCCGCGGCGGTCGCATTTCGATGGAGGCAAAATGCTGTTGGCCCGGATACTATGCGATGACAGTGCACGTTAAACAGCCGATGGTCGAAATTTCCGGCGCCCTCCACTATGGCATCCCTCTTAATAATAACCGAGGTTTGGGGACGTGAAACCCCACATATTATTCTTCTGAAAGATTCGGGGAGGCTAAGACACATCTATCCTCCACAAAAAATCTTCTGGTTATGCCTGTCTTGATAGAACAGGGTTTGAAATGCTTCGAAGAAACGTTAGTCACATTCCTTACCTTCATCGGCAATACCGCGCCATCGCTATGCGACGAACTCGCGCAGTCTCGATAAATAGCTGCCTATAGAGGGAAAATAACGCAGGAGTAGCTATATACGCAATGACAACCTTCCACGGAAACGGAGCCTGCTCTGTCGTGGAAGCCTAACGATTCTCTGGCCCGGCGATAACTTTAAGTGGTTTCCAAGAAATGTTCGATAAAACGCGCATCCTCAGGGGTTCAGCTTCAGATAAAAAGGTGTCCTCGGAGACACCGTACTGTGCCGTGCAGGCAGTCAACGAGGCTCCCAGTCCAGCTTCAGCGGCTTATCTGAGTGACAGTCAACGCACATGCGAGACTCTATCAGTGGCGACTTATCATAGCACACTGCGGAAGGTACACTCGAACCCTGCGGTCGTTGACGCGCATCGAAAGCGATGAGGAAGCCGAGCAAAACTGTTGCCATCCTTGAGCGGATAAAGGCTGGTTTCAGTAGCCTTCCAGACGCTATTGAAACTTAGCTCTTGATCCCAACGTGTATTTATCACAGGCATGGCCACCATGTGGGAGAACACGGTCCCATCTATGCATGCGGGAGTGAGCTGCTCAGAAGAGAGTCTGGTCGACGCAGGAGCAAATACGTCCGCAGCGGATATCTGTGTCACATTGCACTCCCACTATCGCGGCGAAAGAGACCTTCGGGCAGCAAAAGCTGGCGCCTTTCAAGCACACCAGATTACCGTTTACGCCGTCCCGTTCCCTCCTTCACTGGATCCAACGGAAAGAGACAACGCTGCGCTCGCAGCGCAGCACATGGAAACCGACGTTAACAATCTGCAGCACGCAACACCGGGCGGCCAGTCACCTGCGGCGCAGTTCGTCAGAGTAGAAAGTTATCTGGCTCTGGTGCTGCTGCATTTGTTTTGTGTTACAGCGACGCTTCGCTTCACTTCAGGCAGCGATGCAAGCAATTCCTACCAATGCCCGGGTTCCATTGCCAAGGACGATGGGGCCATGTACGTCCTCTGACGTGAAAAATACCTGGACTAGTGACGCTGCCAAGGAGTCTGCGCCTGCTGAACGGCAACAGGTCTCAAATCATGGTGGCAGCTGTGAACAGCTACAAGCTGCTGTTGGCTACTGCTTTAGAAGAAAGGCAACGCCAAGTAGAGGGCACCGGTGTTGTTTTCACCGTGATATGTTTTCTCCCACGCCGACCACTATAAACAGCATGCTAGACATTACACACGTCCCAGAGATTCAAGAAGTGGAGCAAGAACAGCCTATTTGTGATGGTAGATTGAGTCAACTAGACACAGTCAATCCACATGGCACGTATGAACCAAATCGGCTTGAACTGCGGAGTCAAGGTCAACCCCTTCCTCAGGAAGGCCAATTCCAGGACGTGGCTGTTACTGAATCTCCTTCCCTCATGTGGACGCTCAGCTGCCAAGCCCTCAAGGCCCGCCACGCGTGCGCGAACGGATACTTCGGCGAAGTGTTCAGCCCCGTCTCAGAGGTGTCGGGCTATTTGGTGAAGTTGTACGCGAGATGCGCAACTATGGATGGTTGTGCCGTGCTCTCGTTTTGTGCTCAGCTGTGCGCTAAGATCGATAACCGTGCCGTTTCGTGGCCATTTCGTGGCACACTGAAATTCATCATCCACCACCCAGCGTGTCCAGCAAAGAGCAGGCTGTACATTGTGCCGGCTCTGCAGGATGTTACCATGAGCGCCGTAGGTCAAACGTTTTTCAAACTGACAGGTCCAATACCAGTGATGACTTTGCACAGAGAAGGACTTTTGGCAACGGGAACACTTCGGCTTTCCATCAGTGTTAGCACGTAGAATATGATAGCTTTTGTTTCCTGTCGAGTGTCGGTCTGTCTTTGGCGTACATGTCGTTCCCATGAAGCTCACTTAATATGGAAGCAAATGGAGCATTTGGTACACACAGCTATTTTCTGCGCTTGAAAGGAAAACACCATAATCCCACAATATTCATTATGCTATGTTGTGAAGTTTATGTGTAAAGAACAGCTATTGAATAGCAATACACTTCTTTTTTTTTTTCAGAAGTAGCCAGCAGCAGTAACACACTTATGACAAATTAAGAAGCGCATAATCGCTGTGTTTGCACGTAGGTAGCAATATTCTAAGAATTATATGCACCTGCGCTTGAAGAAACCTTTTCTATCCTCCTTTCTTTGTGTTCTCCTACTCCTATATATACTGTGGTATGCAAGCTTTTATATTTGTATATAAATACCAGTGTTTGCGAAAATGTGACGAGACACATGTGCATGTCTATGCCATTTTCCCCCCCTCAGTTTTGTTTCTTTTGTGCTCTTCTCTTTTCTATAAGCAATGTATTCTCGATGCTTGATACTAATTGGTTATTAGTTCCCGCTTCTGTATATTACCATGTAGGGATTGATATTATTTCGAAATGAATAAAGTGATAAATAATACCAATGATGAAAGCAAGCAACAATGGTCTATTTTCGAAAGTCGGATGTTGCATACCTTAGCTTACCTTATCTTACCTTACTATACCTTACCACTGCTTCGCTTTCAAAGCTAATCTCTGACTATCGAAACTCACGGCGAAGATTTGGTTTCTGCTGCAGTGTCGGCAGTTACGAGTATCTGAAGCTCGCGTGCGCAACTCCAGCGGATGGCTGTCTCATTGAACAGCAAATGAATCGCTTCAATTAACTGATAACAAGAATGACGTTTAAGGGTATTTTTTTTTGTATTTTGGTGCGCAGTACATGATCCGATATGTTTTGAGATTTCCAATCCGCCGAAACGTATGGTTCTTTCTTGCATTCCCTATCATAATTATCAATGAAAACTTACTTTATTTCAATTACTGTGTATCCGAAAGCAGTTTAGAACATTTTCACGGTGCCCTTCTCTCTAGCTTGCTAATATGCGAAACGGCTAAAGTAACCAGCCTGTTGTCTTGCGTACGTGTGCTTTCTCGTAGTACGTAAAGGTGGTACGCTTGGTGCGTTGACCTTTAGGAGGAGTACAAATATTGTAGAAACATAGGAAGATTAATCGTAGCTGAGTCTTCCTGGCTACCACGTAATATTGAAACGGGGAACTGGCAAAACTCGGGCAAATGTTTCTCACGGCAAAACGAAGACCAGTGTCGGTGCCGTCGGCATGGTAACAGCTCCGTGCTAGATGTCATATATGGTCAATCAATGCGGTATCCTTAAGAAGTTCCAGAACTGTTTTCCTTGATCTTCGTATCACTGGTTTCATTGATCCTTCCTTGATCTGTCACGCGTAGTACCATGGTCCCACGATCTCGCTCATGGTCAGCAACCTTTCCGTTTAAATGCTGTAGAACAGTATGAAGGCCATGTGTTTAATTTTCACAAGATGGCAGAGGTTGTGTTCGATAGTCGTTTCGCTTTCCGCGATCGACCGTTGCAATCTTAAATAATGCGCATTGGTGAATGCAACAACCGGGCATATAGACGACAGAAACCTCTATCTGCACACCGGAAAGGACCTGGTAGTAGCAGCGGTTGTGTGGTGGTTTGAGGGTATACAACCTTTAAAGCGTTAAATGAGCATCTTATCTCCCTGCTCGTTATCTGCACTAGGTAATGCGTATTGTTTGCCCAGTCGTCTAGCTTATCTCGCCGAGCGTAAATCTTTAGGACACTACGTACGGCACTGGGAATGCCGGTCACGACACTTTGAGCGAATAACGCAGTGATTCTCGCTTGAATGCTAGATATTTATCGTTATTTTACAGCGAAGCTATCATTACGGCTATGTTTTATACACATATATAGAAGAACTTATCTACGCGGCAAGAGAGAGAGAGTGATTCGAGAAAAAAGAAAATAAAAGGACGCTTTTTTTCTGCCTCCCTTCGTGGGGGGCATGGCTCAGCGCCTTTGGGGATGGGGAAGGGGGAAGTGAAGATGATAAAATAAGGAGAGAAGATATCGAGAAAGGGTGAGTAGATGACGAGAGAGTATCTTGTCAGTGTAGGCAGGAGACACAACTTCGAGAAAGGCTCGCAGGGCTGGTATCCTGGACCATGCGGGAAAAACGAAGTCCTCCACAGTTGTCGCAGGGAGACCGAACAGGCGGTAGCAGCGCACCATCTCCGATCGTTCACCGGCCAGAGCAGGGCAGGAGCAAATGATGTGCTCCAGCATTTCTTCGGCACCACATCTGCGGCACGCAGGGGCTGAAGAGCGACCCGTGGAGTACATGCATGCAGCAGGCCAGGCGCTGCCGCTCCGCAGGCGAAGCAGCAGCCACCGGTCGCGTCTCTCCAGGCCAGTCTACGGTAGGGGTGACGGTGGATTACCACTTGCCACCCGCTTGTCAGGGTGAGCCGTTGGTAGCAGCTGCCGCAGGCGTTGTCGGGAGTAGTCCGACAGGGCTACCGCCTTGGTGACTGGGGCGTCGCCGTGGTGAGCTGCCTTTGCGGCGGCGTCGGCCTCCTCGTTCTCAGCTATCCCAACGTGGGAGGGAAGCCAGTAGAGGGACAGGCGCACTCCGCTAGCTCTGATGGCAGTTATCTTGGCGTTCAGCAGCGCCACGGTGAGCCCAGCTCGGACTGGTTGCAGCAGCGCTTGTAAGGCTGGCCTGGATTCGCAGAGGATCGCCACGGGCTGCTGGGGTATTGTAGCAGCGCGGTAGTCGGCTGCCAAGTGAAGGGCATGCAATTCAACTGCCGTGGAGCTGGCGTGGAAGGGAAGGCAGCACTGTATAGTGGTCCCAGTCATTGGTATCACACAGGCAGCCGCGGCCGAGCGGTGGCTGTCCCGGACAGACCCGTCCGTAAACATCAAAAGATGGCCCCGCAGGCTGTCGTGGATTTTCGCCATGGCTGACTGGTGGAGCGCGCACGCCGGAGACCGCCTTTTGCTCAGGTTGTCCAGCTCCAACTGCACGTCCAGAGGCTGCTGGTGCGGTGGAGGGGGCTGGATAGGGCAAGGAGCCTGGGGCACCAGTTCATCATAGAGAGCGCAGATACGCGTGAAAGAGATCTTTATGACTAGAAGTGGAAGATTCAACGAGATTATATTCGGAGGGAAAAGTGTCGTCACCAGTCGTAATGTATGTGGGAAATTTTCAAGACGTGTTTGTTGACTATGGGACCCTATAGAAATTATTATCAGAGAGGTATCATTCGGTCAGTTATCAGGAAGTTAGTCACCAGGGTCGTTTAGCCGGGGCAGTGTAGCTGCCAGCACACACGCTTAAGTTTTAGGAAGCTGCCTGGAGGTACTACAGACAAATACACCAACACCGTATCCAATGAATACTGCTGCTACATGGAACAGTACCCAAATGCACGTAACAACTGCAAGGAAAAAGTGGATTTATGCCACACCAAGTGGTCGCTCCCGGCAGCATACCCCAGGAATCAGAAGCTAAATAATATTGATCAGTAAGACGCCGTTCTGCGCAGCTCTGGCGTTGAACAGCAGGCCAGTATGTGAAAAGCTTAGAAAGTGCCGCTCGGGCCCAGGCGCGCGTGACCATATAAACAGCTTTGTCTTGAAATTAAGTCTTTACTCACTAGGCGAATCTTTTCCTGCCTGTGAGATCTGCTTGTTATAAAACGTACGCATACCTCCTGGGAGAACAAAGGGTATCACCATATTTGCATTTTTCGCAAGCACGGAAATCTCATCCTGTAGTTGTTTGCCATTCGGATTGGGCCCCTATATCTCTTTAATTTCTTCCCGAGTTTAATTGCCATACTTCACGTTTTTGCCTTCAATGTTAGTACAGGTAAAGTACAATGAATGCAAGCTTCAACGTCACCGTGGTATATTTAGAGCTGACATGCCACATTGTCCCTGCTTCTGAATAACACAGTTATTTTTTTGAAAAGGCGTGCACTTACCAAAATAATATGTAAAAGTGTGAACGACAATTCCAGTGAACATCCATCTCTAAAAACGTGTTGTATGCTCACTTGCGCGCACACCGTGATAGCTAGAAGTGCGTGCGTTTCTTTGAGAACAAACCTTACTGCGGCAGCACTAAAGAAGTCGTTTCACAGAAATTACGGCCTCGGCGGTTGTGAGGGAAAATTGGGACGCATGTCAGAATTTGAGCCAAAACTGGAACCAGGCCTTCTGGGGGGGGCGATGAGGTGTTCTAACACAAAGCCACAGCTACTTTTTTTATTATCGCCGACTTCGTCAAGTTGTAATTAACATGGGATGAAACATGTCAGCCACGCTTTGGCTGACCCGAGACTAAAATTTTGGCGAGTACGCAAAATCATCAGGAACAGAAACTCTAGAGCCGCCCGGCTGCCTACCACCGACGCGACCGGCGCCGCGCCCCTCCAAATAGCTCCGTTTTCTTTGCACGCACAACATGCGGGACCACGGCGGACACGCGTGAAGTTATGCCAACTTAAGTCAGCGTTTGATCTCCAGATTTTCCCTCAGAAAATCATAGATTAGCAGAAATAGATTACTAGATAATGTGGCTGAATGAAGAAGTTATGTTCTCAAGTTTCTTAGCGGTTTTAAGTTGGTTCATATATTCTGAAGAGTTAGCGAGAAACAAGCATCGGCCACTCCCTGTGTTTATGTCTCCAATGACGCAACCCATTAAACACGTGTCCTTCGTTCCGCGTCTAGAAGTCCCACTTACAGCGCTTATCTCGTCTTTCAAAACTACGCCTTCCATGTCTTCCCTCCTTAGAACGCGTGCATCTATTCATACCCGTTCAGAGTCGGCTCATCAGGAAGTAGAAGGACGACACCGTCTTCTGCAAGCTTTGCGGGAGCACGGCTCGGCGCCTTTCTGCCTGCTTCTCCAGATTCTTTCCTTCGACGCTCTCTTCTCCGCCTTGTGTCGCTCTCGTTTTCCTTTCCTGCTCTTTTTTTTTTTTGCTTTTTGCTTTCTTTTTTCTTATCTCCATGATTCCTGAGTCCCGTCACATCCTTCTTTCACAAAGGGGAAGGGGCCATGCTAATCTCCCTTCTAGTTTGTTCTTTCCAGACGGCGATTACTGACAATGGCACGCGAGACCACGGGACATGACGTGGACAAGACGAACTTGAAACAAACAAGCCAAGGATGCCAAGGTGCCGCTGGCAAAGATAACTCCTCCCATCGAAACGTCGGACAGCTTGTCTGAAGCACTTTTTCCTGCTTATCCAACCTATGCGCACTGTCACACCATATGAACTTTGCTTGCTTAGTTATTCTTTAGGTATACCTGTGCCCGCTCCCCGCCTAAACGTTTGTGCATTGTATTTTCGTATATACTTTTTTTTGGTCTTCTGTACAGGCTGGACACCACTGGATGCTTCAGTCCTATCAGCCTCAGGTGGCGCTAGGGCGGAATTTGTGCATCTACATGACCATTAGAGTGACATATCTGTGCAGACCGATCAGCGCGCGCTAAGCTGCATTTTTCAAACAGCCTCGAACACATGCACTTAGCTCTCTTCTCTCCCTCCTACTTTGCCCACGACAACCAGCAGTGCGAAACCCACCACGGGACCCGTTCCTGGGTGTAGCAATGTGTTCTATTTTTCTCTTTTCGCTTTCTATATTTCTGTTCACTTTTTCCTATCCTTTTTCTTTCTTTGTTGTTTGTTTTTTCGTCGCAAGTGACCGCAGAAGGTGATGGATGGGACATGCTTTGGCACGGATGCACTCCTCCTCGCTGCTGGCAATTCCCTGTCGAGCGAACGAAGGCCGCCCTCCCCTCGACCTGCAGCGGCGCTCCGGCGCGACAGTATTTTACTGTTTATTCTGTTCCTGCTTTCGCCCTGGTCTACTGCACTTGCCGGAATACCCTGCACGGGTACTTGTTTGCCCATTCTCTTCTCTGCTTTCGCTAGCGAATGAGTCAGGGGAGGACAATTTCACATGAGCTACGTCAACACTGCCACAATGACTCATTTATTGCTCTCTTTCTTTGGCTTCCTTCAACTTGACTGCTGTCCCCCGGGCTTCATCTGTTAAGTGTCATTTGGTTTGTGATGTACTAAAATTTCTTCACCACGTCGTGAGTAACGCTGCAGTTTGAACTGGTCGACCCGCAGAAAACTACTGCTGTTGCTAATTTTTCTACGCCAACAAACAAGCACGAAGTACCGATTTCCTTCGTTTCATTAAAAACGTTTCCTACCTCGCGAACCCTTGACTTGGTCATCGACACAAAACGTCGCCTTCCTTTGCGATCAAGAACAGCAAGATTCTTTTCACGAGCTCCAGTCAAGCCTCCATCTTGCTCTGGTTTTGGGCCACTTTTGACACTGGAAGCCCACACAGACGCAAGCAACGTTGCCATTTGTGCTGCTGTTGTACAGAACAAGCTGCCGAACGGGTTAGAGTGTATGGTTTTCGCGATATCTCATCTTCGGAAAAGGAATTATCATGCTATCGCAAAAGAACACTTGGTCACCTCGTGCGTGATCACTGGGTCCAGATTAACCTTATAAACTATTTTACGTAAGGCAGCCGGGAGCCGCCACATGCAAAGGTTACTTGTACATGGAAAATACCACAACTGCCGCTGTTGTTACCAGATTTGGTCCTGTGCGTGGCTCGAGCGGAAGCCACTGCGGTGTGTAGCATGGCTTGCCGCTTTTATTATCACTAAGAGACCCACTTCATCAACATTTTGATTAAGTATGAACTCGGGTATCAACTATGCGTGTGAATGATGCAAATAATGTGTATCAGGATATATTAATATGCGCCGAACTATACACGAATTGAAAGCAATTACAGCAGGAGAAGTCGCGTTGCCTTCCTTCTGTGCTCGCACCTTCCTGCCCAGTTCTGTGTTCGTTTGAAGACTATCCTGGGAGTTGGTCGTTTGCTCACAAACTTGCGAAAACTAGGCATCGTTAATCATGCTCTACACGTGTCATACGGGGTATGTTTGCTTTGACTATCTTACACTCGTGGCGTTGATCAACGCGTTAAGAAGAACTAATAATAATAATATCTGGGGTTTTACGTCCCAAAACCACGCCATGATTACGAGGGACGCCGTAGTGGAGGGCTCCGGAAATTTCGACCATCTGGTGCTCTTTAACGTGCACTGACATTGCACAGTACACTGGGCTCTACCATTTCGCCTCCTTCGAAATGCAACCGCCGCGGCTTGGAAAGAACCCGCGGCGTTCGGGTCAGCAGCCGAGCACAATAACCACCGATCCACCGTGGCGGACGCGTTAAGGAAAACGTGAGCAGCCAGCTCTTCCGTTTTCTGGGCTTGCTAAAGTAAGGAACCACACGATTGTTGCCGCAGTGGGCTTTGCGAACTCCACAAGCAAAACCAGGTTGCAAGTGAGTGGTAAAAAATTTGCAACCACCGTTGAACTATGTTTTTTTTTTTTTTTTTTTTTTTTTTTTTTTTTTTTTTTTTTTTACAGTGAGCATTATTTTTGCGAATTTAGCATTCAGCATTATTATAGTTACAGAGCTTGATTGCTCGAGAAATAGTGCATTGCCTAATCACTATGCAGTTCACTGATTATAAAATCTCACTAATCAGCTTTCTAATTTAGTGGTCATTTTGTTACGCATGATTTAAAATATGAACTAGTTTTTCAGACTAATGGATAAGCTTGCCGTAAGGATCCAGTTTATTTTATGATTTTCTTAAAAATAACAACTTTTTTGTGCCTTAAAGCTTAAAAAATACTGAAACGCCAATGCCTTTGTCGTCGCGAACAAAGGTAGCGTATTTTTGAAAACTGGTGCCATCGGTGGAATACGTTCCATATGAACGTGACTTTTGAAGTTACGACTACAGACTGTCAAATTACAACATGTGCGGTAGAATAAGGCCAATCAGTTGGCAAAAATATTGTGAAATAATAATTAGGTCATGTTTATTTATTGCACACATATTGTCCGCTTTCGAGTATAATCTGGCCCTAGAAGAAGAACTGTGCCACTTGGAACGGTCGATTCTGACAACGGCCGTTAAACCTAAAAAAAATATCAGAAAAAGTAGAGGCATGATCATAAAGAGAGCCGACCAGATCATACGCATAGGAATATTCATCGCACTTGAATCAGTGAAAACCTGCAGCGCACGATAAAGGGATTTTCTTCGACGAACGGCGCAGCTTCTGTCAGAAAACACGCAAACGCGTGTTGCGACTCTGGAAGTAGCGAGAAATTTATTTCGGCTGCACCCGAGGTCCCCCTTTTTTATGTGTACGTTTGTGCGCGCGCATATGTGTGTGTGTGTGTGTGTGTGTGTGTGTATACGTATATAAACCCACACTAAAGTAAAAGATTTCGACGGTGGAAAGCAGTTACGCCCACCAATCCGCCATCTGGATACGCCTTTAAGGACATATAAAGTCCGTTAAAGGCTTTGTTCAAGGCCTCGTCTTCCATTCGAGCACGTTTCAAGACTGGAGATTGTGAACGAGTGAAACTTCGTGCTCATGCGCGACGGACATTTCGTAAAGATCGATGATATCGCATACGGCACTAGTCGCACTCTTTCGCTGTCCACTGTCACTGTCTTTCCGGACGCTGCGTCGAAACGCGACAGCTTTGTGATGAACTCAGCCTCACAGAAGGAAGTTCACAGACCTGCGCCAAGCACAGAAGTGACTTAATTAACTTCTATACCAAACGGGCTAAAGAGAAGCTTGACGCGGCTTTCAGTATTTCTGCTCAATTTCACTGCACTGCAATACCAGAAGCGCGATAAAAACACCCCCCACCGCACACAATACTCGGTCGCTTCAACAGTGACAGATAGAAAATGCGAGTAATGCGATGCAGGGGTAAGAACACAAATTTTGGTTTCTCACCTTGCAGTGTATTCTTGGTATAAAATCCTTTCCGGGCAATGTCTCTTATCCAGGACTTCTTCCGAGATTCATCCTTGGGAAAAATGCGAAAACGTCCACTTTGAAACCACTGCCACAATTACCGCGGATATCGGGAACGCAACGACGTACCATAAAGCAATGATCGAGGCCTGATAACATACTCATAAATGTAACATCAATCAAATGAGGCGCGTGTCAACTGACGAACACTCACAACAGTGCGATACACCACCAAGCCTGACGCAGTTTCACCAGCGAAGCAGGGAGCGATGGAAGGCAAACCTGTCGCGGCTGGTCCGCATTTGGGGGTAGAAAGTGCACGGGGCCGACGCGTCTCGAGCCACCGGAGAATCGGATAACTAGCGTGACGTATGCCGTCCGGAGAGAGGGGTATGAATGGGTGTAGCTTGAGACCAGTTTGACTGCGGAATACACCGACTCGCGACTGGCGTGGCATCGCCGACTTGAGCTCACGAAACGTTACCACCACGCGCGCGCTGCTGCTCATCGGAGAGAGCCTGGACTGCTGCCACCCGTGAGCCGAAGAAGGCTGCTTTCAGTAACATGTCTTACGTAACTCAAATTTAGCTCGTGATTGCACTCTATAGTCATAACAGCAAGAGTCGCAACGAAAGAGAACATGGTCCCGTCTTCGGATTCGGAAGCAAGCTGCTCTGAAGAGAGTCTGGTCGACGCAGCAGTGCATACTTCCTGAGCGAACATCTCTGCAGAGTTATCCACACGCTGTCGCGACGAAAGAGACCTTCGGGCAGCAAAAGCTGGCACCTTCCAAGAACGCTTACGCCGTCCCGTACCCTTCTTCAGGGGAAAGAGCAGGCAACTGTGGTGAAGTGCGGCGACGCCACAAAAGAAGACGACGAA
Organism: Rhipicephalus appendiculatus; assembly: GCA_030522465.1. Classification (NCBI taxonomy): domain Eukaryota; kingdom Metazoa; phylum Arthropoda; class Arachnida; order Ixodida; family Ixodidae; genus Rhipicephalus; species Rhipicephalus appendiculatus. Next base: position 51,036 of record JALIZH010011452.1, read on the forward strand.
GTGGCTACAGAAACGCGCAAGCACGCGCCCAGCAGCAGGACTGGCCTCGCATGGTAGACGCTGTGCTGCACGTGCCGCGTGGACGGAGAAAAAAGAATGAAAAAAAGAAGAAGAAATAGAACAGGCCACGTCGGCCGATCAGACGAAGCAAGGATCCCGAGCAGTGAAGACGCGTTGGCCTGGCCGAGCGTGAACGCCCGGGAGGCCAACCTCTGTCGGAAGTACCTGGTCCGGCGCCAACGTCCGAGGGGCTTCGCAAACGGCACGTCTCCTGTTCCTGGCGCCTAGCAGTCTCGACGCAGAAGAACCGGACAGAAGCCATCTGCCGCGTCGCGTCGAACGAGTCTGCGAGGGACAACGCCACGACCGCTTCGCCCCATCACAAACTGTGCGCGTCATATAACTTGAACTCTTATGTAGGGACAATTTTGACGTTTATCTTGTGTATTTGTAGTATGTATCTTGTTTATTTTTGCTTTCATGTGTTTGAATAGATGTTTGTGTGCCGTGCCGTGGTGTCCTCTTCTTGGTTGCCCTTGGAGGCGTCTCTGACACATGCTCCCCGAACCTATTACATAACAGCAACATTGCTCCTGGACGCCTCAGCGACCTGTCATCTACGGACACGACGGCGCAGTTTGTCCCAGTGGAAAGTTTTCAAGCTGCGGTGTTGCTGTTTCAGTTTAGGTTTTGAGCCACGTTCGCTGCACTTAAGGGCGACAGTAGGAACAATAGAGAATTTTAGTTTATCTGCAGGCTTCCTTGCTTTAGCATTATATGGTCACGGTGTACCGTATCCGTAAACGTTACAGACCGGATAGGTGGTGCCATCTGGAGGGGCCGAGACGAGCCCGGCAAGCACAGGAATTGTTACTGCTGAAACCTACTGCATACTACTTCTCTGCTGGTGTAAATTCTCGGAAGTGGCGTGATGCCGAATTAGTTGCCTTTTTAAACGTTGAATTCCCCTAGTACTCTAGGCAAAAATAAACAAATGTGTCTGTAATTGTGGTTGCATGAAGTGTCACAACTTGTAGAAATTATTGTCCGGTAATCCGGCATTCCGTAAACTATTTTGCGTATGCCGGAATACGGGACGACGTAAAGACCTCTAATATTAATATTATGACACAAGGACTCTGTAACAGAGTCCGTGTGTCGTCGCCGCGGACTATATTATCGAGTGCGTCCTCTGTCGTCGCAAGTGCCCCGACACGGCTCGCTACTTAACAGTCCGCGCCTTCTAAAGTAGGAACGGGTCTCAAATGTTAGCCGCAGATGTCAACAGTAAGCAGCTGTTCTTGGTTTCCGCTCTGTAGGAAACGCAACGCCAAGAAGAGGTCGCCAGCGTCGTTTACACCGTGTATCGCCGTCTGCTACGCCCGCAGGCAGGAAGCTGCGCACATCTCAAAGCCTCAAGGAATTGAGCGATGAGAGCCCAGGAGCGATGGAAGATTTTGCCAACTCAACATACCCAATCCATACGAACTTAATCGGCATGTACGACAATCTAAAGGTCAACCGGGTCATCACCAAGGTCATTTCTGCGATGTGCCGGCGACTGAATCTTGCTTCACTCACGTAGACACGTGACAGACTTCTAGCCCTTAGGGCTAGAACACCAGGTCAGCGCCGAATACCAGGTCAAGTTCTACGTGCGGTGCTTACGAAGGATGGTTGTGCCATGTTCGCGATTTCATTTCATCTGTGCGCAAACTGCGAAAACCGTGATTTCTCGCCGCACTTCGGTGACACTTTTAGGTTCATCATACACCACCCAACGAGTTTAACAAAGAGCAGGAATTTACGTCGTGGTGGCTTTGCAGGAGCACCGGAATGTTGCCGCCATCGACGTAAGTAAAACGCTTTTCCGCCGCACAGGTCCCTTACTAGCGCTCACTCTATTCTCGTTTGCGGGGTCTCTTTGGCTTTCCATGAGGGTTTGCGCGTAGCGCCTGGTAGATTTTGTTCATTGCCGAATGTTGGCGCTGCGTTGCAATGCATTTTTCTCACACGAAGTCGAGTGGATAATAAAGAAAATGCTACCAGTGGCACACAGAGTTAGAAGGGCCCTCCAACACTATTCAACACCCCATTTTTTACTATTGGGTAGCATAGACTGAAGTACGGACAGGTTAGCACAATAACAACGGCAGTGACGGCGGCACGCAGTTCGAAGTTATTCGCTTTAGAAAATTCAAAATACGCGAAAAAAAAAATGCCTGCCCTCCCCTTGATTTTCGCGGGGTCGTATGACCACATTTCACTCGCCCTAGTGGCCGCAATGAACTGATCTGAAAGCTTCTACGTAGGGGAAGCTTGCACACCATTGTTGCTTGTCCTTTCCAACGTATTGTCAACGTCGTTACCATAGTAACAAACAGTGGCGTAAATCCAGAAAAATCACAAGGGGGGGAGACACATCTTACCATGGCGGCCATTTTGTTTTTGTTAGTGTTGTAGGTTTTATTTTTGCTTATTCCCTGTAATCAAATTGAAAAATGAACATGGGTTCCCAGCTCGCTTAATTGCATTGTTATATTGCGCCTCTTCTGAAACCGATCAAGCGGCAGTTGCGATTTCAATAGTCTCACACAGCTGCGGGGTATTTAACAGGCCGGTAAGCGGTACAAAAAATAAAGGCAGTGAAAAAAGTTGGATGCGCTATACTTAAATGTCAAGCCATTCAGATATGTGGTGTTTGAAAGAGAAATTTCAAGGGCGGACATTTACAAGAAGTGTCACCCCCAGTCTGAGCACAAAGGGGGGGTCAGGATCCCCCCTGACCCCCCCCCCATGATTTACGCCACTGGTTATCAAACGTGGTGCCTGACGCCTGACTTGTCAGAACTTCAGCGAGTGCTTTCGAAGCGAAGCTTTGTCGGCAGCTCGTTAAAACAACATTCCATGTCATTCCCTCCTCTCATTCTGAGAAGGGAATTTGTGGAGCGGCACGTGCGGTGAAGCACGGTTGCCCCTCGCGGATGGTTCGGTGAGCCGCCCGATGAATTGCAGGGGCACTGCGACATCAATTCAACGAAGGCAATTGCTTGCACCGCTTCAAAAACACTCAAGAGCCTACCGCATGAGCGGAAAGAGAGAGCTTGCACACGCACAGAAGCAAGAAGAGACAAGAGAGAGTAGCCTTTCGTATGGACATCCGAAACGCGCGAACAAAAGATCCGGAGGCGAAATGCCAGCCAGCGCCTCCATCGTGCTTTGTGGTTGCAGCAATCTTTTTTGTTGCGACGGCGTCTATTTGGGGTCCAATGAAAAATCACTGAAATGAAAAACAAGACGCAATGGTAATCTCAGTTTTGATGGCACGCCACGATCGTTTCTAACGTTGCATTTATGCAATCATAAGCTTGCTCGCTCCGCCGTTATTTCCGCCCGCAATAGTTCTAGCGAGCGCCACTGCAGGCCGATGCACTCGGCAGCGATGCACTGATTTTATTGCTTGATTAAAAATACTCAAACGTTTGGTAGAGGTGCTTAGACCTATACTAAAATTATCTCCAGCCATCGGTCTACGCAAGCCACAAATAAAAAAATAAGCGCTTCAAAAGGGGTGGAGGGCCCCTTTAAGTATTTTCTGAGCTTACGGACGAAACACAACGCAGTATTTAGTGTTATGTTGTGGACGTAGTGTAAGAATGCTCAAGCAAAATAGATTATTTCTTTGTTTTGTGTTTCCGCACATGTAATTGTTGTGGAGTGCGGGAGTGTCACGTGAAAACTTTGAAGCCCCATCATAAAAAATGAAAGCGAACGAATAAGGACAAGGGGAGCGGCCAGTAGCGTAGCCAGAAATTTTTTTCGGGGGGGGGGGGGGCAGGTGGGTTCAACCATACTTCAGGTATATTTGTGCGTGCGTTTGTATGTGTGCGAGCATAATACACAAGCAAAACTGAAAAATTTCGGGGCGGGTTTGAACTCCCCCCCCCCCCCCCTCAACCTCACCCCCTTGGCTACTCCACTGGGAGCGGCGTCCGAGGAGGTTGGCTTGTGGACGCTAGGCGCGCGCGCTCGTCCATTTTAGATGTGAAGCATCTTATGGCGAAGCTTAATCCGGTGGTGGTGTGCGGCGTGACCACCCTTACTGCGCATGCGCAAACCCTTTAAAAAAAATAAAAATAAAAACCTCCTCTTCCCCCCCCCCTCTCTCTCTCCTCTAGGCATCCCTCCCCGCGGCAACCACACCCACACTGCGCATGCGCCTTCCCTCCTCTCTCCTTCTACGCTCCCCCCTCTCTCCTCTAGGCATCCCTGCCCACGGCGTCCACACTCCCACTGCGCATGCGCGTCCCCCCTCTCTCTCCTACGCTCTCCCCTCTAGGCATCCCTGCCCGCGGCGCCCACACTCCCACTGCGCATGCGCGTCCCCCCCTCTCTCTCCTCTCCTACGCTCCCCCCCCCCCCTCTCTCGCCTCGCGAGGCCGACGCAGGCAGCGTCTGCTAGCGAGTTTCTTGGTTGACAAAACCGACTGCTCGCGCTGCACAACCGTTCACTGGCCACCCCGTATAAATGGCAATGGATCTTGACCTCCATGCTGGTGCCGGTGGGAGATTTCTCCTGTGCGTTGTTGAACAATAAAAATTCGCAGCGTGCGCGTCAACTAAAAGCGGACTGCGGGTCTCTGTGTCCAGTCGGAGTCTTCTGTCTCTCATTGCCCATTAGCAGCGATTGGCATGTTCCAGTAGAAAACACCGCTCCATCACTGCGTGCTTTGCGCCTCCCCAGTTTTCTCTCTTGCGCAACGCTCCGATGAGCGCCAGCGTCAACGCCGCCGCCAGTGTAAGCGTTAGCGCCCGCTGCTTCACATCTACACATGGTTCCCTTTAGCGGGAGATGGTGTAATTTTTGTTTCTGATCACGAGCCCACCAAAAAATTACACCATCTCCCGCTAAAGGGAACCCTTTCGCATTCCAGCCGGCCATTTCCGGTTCTTTCCGAAGGAATCAGTTAGCCCACCCCACCACCAGCATAACTCTATTTCGGTTTCTTTTTTTTTTTTTTTTTTTTTTTTTTTTTTTTTTTTTTTTTTTTTTTGCGAGTGATCCGCTAGTTAACGTAAAGAAAACGCGTCTCCTTCTCTTCCCTCTCGCTTTCTCTTTTGTTGAAACCGCAGCCTCCTCCCTCAACTGTGTCGAGAGGTTCGTCGTCCACGGGGCTCCGGCGCCGTATTGAACAGACATACGCACGCAGCACAGAAGGGCGGACGGGCAACCTCGTGACGAGCAAAAGCTTGCCTGGCCCGTGTGCGGGCCTGGCAAGCATTCTAGTTTTCCTTCAAGGTGCTTGCCCACACGTGCGGGAGGAATAGCTGTTATTTTAGGGGCGAAGCGTCCCTCGTCGTAGTCGTTGTCGTAGTGCGTAACTAGTCTTACGCTTTGACCTCCAAGGTGGTGCCGGGGAGATTTCTCTTGTGCGTTGTTGAAGAATAAAAAATTCGCAGCGTGCGCGTTAACTAAAAGCCGAATTCTTCTGTCTCTCATTCCCCGTTAGCAGCCATTGGCATTTCTCCTGTGCGTGATTAAACAATAAAAATTTTGTTCAAAACGCCGTTGATTGATGAAATAAACCAACGAAAGACGCCAGATGTTTTCTAAAAGCAAAACGAAAAGACGCCAGCTGCTTAACGAAAGACGCCAGGTGTTTTCTAAAGCAATGGTTTTATAATCAAAACCATATCGCGATACAGGTTTGTAGTTGACGATGCTCGTTGCCGTCGGTGTGTGCTCGTATGGATAAGGATGCCGCTGCAACCAGGGCAAGAACCACTTAGCTTACATTTCACCGACCACAAAGCGATCATAATGAAAGGACAACGGAAACCAGCAATAAAAGTTTGATAAAACATTTAATCAATCGTTTCACGTCATTTTTATCGGGCGAATTAACGGAAGAAATTTCACGGTTTAACCGATGATTACTTCCAGGAGCTTCGCCCAATCTCATCATCATTCACCTCGTGGATCTGCCGTCAATTTTTTTTTAATTTTGTTTCGTCTGAGCCAGTAGGACAGCAACCAAGAGTCGTCCTTGAGTTTGGACACTCCGTGCGGAACATTTACTTGACATTCGATAACCATCGCACCCCATTGTAGGCAGCCTCCAGGAAAGGGCACGCTTTCCTTTTTTTCGCTTTCTTTTTCTTCGTCCTGCTTATCTTTTCTTCAGTCGGCCGACTGGACGGTCACTTTTCCTCTTTTTCTTTTTTTTTGCTGCTAATTTAGGTGGTCTACTATGCTTCCCCGTGACCTTGTTGGCACAAAAAAAAAAAAAAAAGTGGAGTTAAAGGAGGCGTTGGGGACACCATCTACGGGAGCCTATAGGCGTCTGCGCGTGGTTCCGTGATGTCGCCGATCGTCAGAGATAGCAGAGCGACTCTTATGTATGACGAACACGGGACAGATGAATCCGCCACAATGCTCGCGCCTACTGAAAGTGAGTGAAACGCCGACGAGCTAACCGCCGGTATCACGCGCGGCGGCCTCCCACTGCGCATGAATGGGCTTCTTTGGAGGCCCCAACGTGACGGCGGCGAGCCCAGCTCCTGGGATATATCAGCTGCGGACAAATCTCAGCCTTATGCACCCGGTTAGGGGAAGAGGTTCGCAACGCAGTGGACACAGGCGCCGCAGTCCCCTCTCTCTCCTCTAGGCATCCCTACCCGCGGCGTTTACACCCCCCATTGCGCATGCGCGTTCCCTCCCCCCTCTCTCCTCTCCTACGCTCCCCCCCTCTCTAGCCTCGCAACTTTGACGCAGGCAGCGTCTGCTAGCGAGTTTCTTGATTGAAAAAACCGACTGCTCGTGCTGCACAACCGTTCACTGGTCACCCCGTATATATACTGGATCTTGACCTGCAAGGTCATGCCGGTGAGAGATTTCTCCTGTGCGTTGTTGAACAATAAAAATTCGCAGCGTGCGCGTCAACTAAAAGCGGACTGCGGGTCTCTGTGTCCAATGGGAGTCTTCTGTCTCTCATTGCCCATTAGCAGCGATTGGCATGTTCCAGTAGAAAATACCGGTCCATCACTGCGTGCTTTGCGCCTCCCCATGTTTCTCTCCTGCGCGACGCCGTGGTGAGCGCCAGCGTCAACGCCGCCGCCACTGTAAGCGTTAGGGCCCGCTGCTTCGCATCTACACATGGTTCCCTTTAGCGGGAGATGGTGTAATTTTTAGGGGCGAAGCTCCTTAGGGCATGGGCTAGTCCCGCGTCGTCGTCGTCGTCGTCGTAGCCACCTCTAGTTCGTGCAACCACAACCCACATGCACCCACATGCAGCGCACAACCCACATACACCCACAAGCGACCACATGCAACCCACAACCATCCGAGGAACCTGCATCGATCTCGTCTTTGCAAACTTCCCAAGACGACCCATCCAAGAACCCCTATCCCTCCACTTCACCGACCATAAAGCCGTTATAATGAAGGGGGACCGGAAGCCACGTCTAGTTACCATTTACGAATAAATAAAATTTCGTCTATATATACACTCAGTATTTGTCACGTCTTTGATGATGTACTGTGCGAAAATTCACGGAAGATTCACGGTTTACCGATGAACCTCCGGAGCTTCGCCCACTCATCATCTTCACTCCGTGGATATGCTGTGATTTTTTATACGTGGTTTTACCTGCTCTACGCCAAACGCACTATAAGTTTTCTTTTTTTTTTTTTTGCTCATGATGATAAATGATCATTATCAAGGCACTCGAAGAACAAGAGGAACAATACTTCTCTTCGGCGTGAGCGCACACTCACTATGCTTCACATGGAGCGTGACGCCAAGCGACGACGACAGCATACGGCAGCCTTGCCCCCTTAAGTGCCCTTCACTTAAATGTGCACGGCTTGCACTAGTGGTGCAAGGCTGGAGCCATGAGCGAGCTAGTGTTCGACCTAGCAAAGTTTTGCTAGTAGTGACAAGCTTTTGCTAGAAGTGCTAAGTTCCTCTAGTAGTACTAAGTATGGCTTGACTTCGCTATAGACATGTCCAGTGACTACCTATTACGTGATTTTAATCAGATGACTAGCTGTTACGTGGTTCTTGGCGGGAAAATGTCACGCGACTAGCTGTTATGGGATTTATGGCGAGAACTTGTTACGTGAATAGCTAATACGCGATGTTGCGTGATTTTAGTCGCGCGATTAGGTGTTACGTGGTTTTTAGTCACGTAGCAGACTCGCACAGCATAGTTCTCGTGTTCCACTCTGCACAAATCGGTGCACGTGTTGTGGGAGCGAAGCAGAATTTGAAGAGGACTAAGCGAGTGCGTACCGATACACGATGATTATAATTACTGTTCGCAGTGTACGCGGCGGAACGAAAAAGAGCTCCGCTCTTAATATACGCAGGAAACGTTAAAAAAAGAAACAAAAAACACCAGGCGTGTGCGGAAAGCGCAGCACAGTCGCAGCAAAAGCTGGAGGAGTGGCATTTATCCAGCCCGTTGTAAACTTTCTTGGGGCTGTTTTTACAAGTACACTTGCAAGGTACCCACTACGCCATAAATCATAGCTTTTGTCAAGTTGGGAAGCTCGAAATGCGTCATTATTCGTCATTCTGCGGAAAAGAGAGGTACCCGCTACACATCTGCAAGGCATTATGTGCACTTTATTGATGCGGAGGCTGATGACGATGAAAACTTATTGCTGAGCCTTTTGCAATGGGTTGGAAGCATTCAACGACCCACTCCTTACGCAACTGGTGGTGTGTGATACCTGGTTACACAATTCGCATTCTGTTACACATGCTAACGTCGTTCCTTTCCGATATGAAGCCTGTATAGCGTCTTTTTGTGATGGAGTTTCACGCACCGGCAATGGCTGTGAAATAAAGAAAACAAAAACCGGCAATGTCTCTGTAGTAGAATACTGGGCACTGGGCTGCCACGGAGAGGTCCCAGGGTCGAATCCCATTCCATCCCGGATATTTTTTTCGGGCAATAGCGGTTTCGGACACCGGCAGCGGCGGCCAACTACGGCGCCAAAAACGGTCGTTTTTGTGATCTCACGACAGCTTTCACTGTAAAATCTTGTCGATGGTGGGGAGTTACACGCAACAATCCGCGCCTCCGGCTGCGCCAATGGTTCTGGCTCCGACTTGTTTTCACTGTCACGCACATGAAATGTGAGATTACACTTTATACTACGCTTATTGTAACCACTCAAAACGCACACTAACTGGGCGTTAACTTTGGATTTTTTTTTAGACGTAAATTAAAAACGCCCCAACTTTGTACACGAAATCACGTCAGCACAATTGCGCTACAAGACTGCCCAGAATGCTGCACCCAAAGTGGGACCACGTCAGTGGCAAAAAAGTATGTAACGGCTGTGTGTAAATTAATGTACAGCCGCCCAAATATTGAAATGGCGTGCGCGAGCGGCGAATTTTCTATCAACAGCGCCATACGACGTAGCCGAGTTTCAAGCAGGGCGATGGTAAGCGCATGTCCAGAAACCTCGCTCAGCTGCGCCCATCATCTGCTGAGCTATTCCCTCTTCAACAGCTTGAAGCCCATGTCAGCGCATCTCAGGCGAATCACGCTCTACTGCTTATCTCATGAGTAGGGGCGCGTGGCGTACCGTTAAATGTTGTTTCCGCGATTTCTCTGCTGAGACGTTCGTCTTCGGCAAATAAAATACCAGCAAAAAAAAACCGCCAGGCCTGCGCGGACCGCGCAGCACAGTCACAGCGAAAGCTCGAAGAAAGGCCTTTCTAGAGCCTTTTTTAAACACTCTTGGGGCAACTACTACAAGCTCACTTGCATGGTACCTACCCACTACGGCATGTCATCACAATTTTTGTGTAGTGGGGAAGCATCCACTATGCCATTATTCGTCATTCTTCGGAAAAGCGCGGTACCCACTATACACTTGCAACGCATTATGTGCACCTTGTTGATGCTGTGGCTGACGACGATGAAGAATTTTTTCCTGAGGCTTTAGTAATGGGTTGGAGCATTGAACGACCCACTCGTTACGCAACACGCATTGTGTGACGCCTGGTTGTTACTTTGCTGTTCTAAAACGTTTTACAACACATGTCAACACGATTCCTTACCCGACATAAAGCCTGCGTAGACTCAGTTTGCAACGCAGGTTCAAGCACCGGCGTAGCTCAGTGGTAGAGTGCTTGGCTGCCATGCAGAAGGCCCGGGTTCGATTCCCATTCTGTCAGAGGTGTTTTTTTATTTATTTATTTATTTTTTCTTATTTCGCGCGATAGTGGTTACGGACACCGGCGGCGGCGGACAACTACGGCTCAAAAACGGCCCTTGTTGTGATCCCATAACCAGTGTTGCCATCGATGGGCGTGCGAAATCCGCGAGAAAGCAATAAGAAATCCGTCCAGATTCCGCTAGATTCTAAAACATATCCGCTAAACTTCCCGCTAAGACTTATTTTATTACAAGAAAACAATGAAATTTCCTACGATAAAAAAAATTAACATTCTTAAAGGCTCCCCAAAACTATGAGAGCTGAACTAACCTATAAAAAGTCTTCCAAAGAGTGTAACTAGAATGCTAGAGGCTTCAGTGCTACGGTTGTCGTCAACCTCATCATAGATGAGGCTAAAAGTTACAAATGTTCACTAAGGTTGAGTGTTGGGCTAGCTGGTGCAGCATAATTCCAATGTTTCACAACGCAGCAGGGCGATTTTTCTCCACTGGTTTTCACCGTTGCGATTGATTCCGGGGGCACTGGCATTGCTTCCAGCAGATGAATTAATGGCTCCTTCATGACGCAAAAAGTGTTTTCGACCGACAAAAGTGATGTCTTCTGGAGAATTGTGATGAAGAGAAGTCGCTGCCTGATTTGATCAACTAGCGTAGTAATAAACCTTATGCATCTTTCTGGCATCACAGCTTCATCTGCGAGAGAGAACCCGTTGGTATGCTCAGCCTTCATGCTCTCAACGTACGTCTCAAAGAAGTAGCCCAGATAATGCTTGGGGTTAAAGTGGTCCTCACGTCTGGACATCTGAACGCCCACCTTCTCTATTGGAATCACGATTTTATGAAGCAAGCTTGAAAGCAAAGTCATGAGGTGTTTCAGCAGCTTTGTTTGATCCGCATCTATCACCTCGAATGCCTTGTTAACCTCTGAACATCTGTCAGATTCGGTCTCAAAAAAAGAAAGCACCCCAGATTGATCTAATTCTCGTACATACCGTACAGCACTTCTGCCGCGTAGCACTTTTCAGTGCGCCTCGCCATCTCCAAATGCATCTTCAATTCGGCCCACTGGTCTGCGATCCTTGAAACAGGTATTTCGATGAGGGATAGCCACCGCGTCCTGCACTCTTGCAAAATTTTCAAAATTTTCAGTGGTTCATCGCCGCATTTCATCAGACCGTGGAACTTCTTGTATGATATTTACCGGGATGGGGATCTTGCCAATCAGTAGTACGTTTCGCTGATTAGGTATTCTAAGTTTCTCGGCAATGCTTCCGAAGATTTTGAATCAGAAGCACTGCGTGAGGCATCCGCCAGAAATCCGCTATGTATGAAAATGGCCCGTCGAAAAAATCCGCTAGCCGCTAGACAAATTTTTTCCCGTCAGAATCAAATAAAATCCGCCAGATTTAGCGGAAAATCAGCTAAATTGGCATCATTGCCCATAACAGCTTTCGCTGTAAAACATTTGCCTACGCTGTCTGTTCGTCACAAGTGGGCTAATATGGTGTGACGCCATTAAAAGGAAGCGCGTAGCAGACGACGGACCCATGCGCTGCGCTTTGTACGCATGCGCTTACCCTCGCCCAGTTTGCAACCCGGCTCCGTCATACGGCGCTGACGCAAAGGGAAGTCAACGCGTTTGTTTGCCCGCGGGCTTCGCTTTCGACGAAGAACGCTCTCGAAAAAGTAGAGGGGGGGGGGGGGGGGGAGGGATGGCTGCTTCCCTTGCCACTGTGACTGCACCCAGGGAGAGGAAGCGGCGTTGTGCCCCAACCTTCGCGTTAGACGCTGCGCCGTGCTCCCTATTGGGCCGCAGAAATTAGGCGTCTCATTCTTCTTCTAACCACCAACACACACCTTCGCGTCCCTTATCGTTCTGTACACTTGACTAAACTCACTGAAACAGTGAAAAATCGTGATAAACTCTGTGTCTACACGGTGTTGGTTACGCTAGAAGCGTGGCTACCAATCTAATAATAATTAATAACAATAATAATAATAACAATGTCTGGGGTTTTACTTCCCAAAACCAACGTATGATTACGAGACACGCCGTTGTGAAGGGGTCCCGAAATTTCGAACATCTGGTGTTCTTTAACGTGCACTGACATCGCATAGTACACGGGCCTCTACCATTTCACCTCCATCGACACGTGACCGACGCGGCCGGGATCGAACCCGCAGCCGAGCACCATTAGCGCTGTTCCAGCGCGGCGGACTGGCTAACAATCTGGCGGCAGTAAATTATTCAGGAACAGAGGTATACTATACTGGGCATTATCTCCTCCGATCCGTAGATGAAAGTTTTTGTAGCTTCACTGTTGTCACCATATGCCACGCACTGCATTGTCCCACCCCCGAGAGACCGCAAATAAGTACAGATAAGATAACGGTAGCCCGTCGTACTCGTGCCACCGATTTTTTAAGTGGCTTGAGTCACTGCCAGGGGAAGGGGAAGGGGGGGGGGGGGGAGAAGAGCAAGATCTTGAAAGACATTACGCACCGGCTGGCAAGTCAAGGTGACCGTTTGGAGAACCTCTTCGGAGTGAGCTTGCGTAGGCAGCACGTGCGCCTCTCGCATGCGCCCTTTTGTCCTCAGATAAGAGTTATCTGAAGAGAGTCGCCGGTCGCACAAAGAAGACGGTGGTATGTTTTTGTAATGAACAACAAATAGCTTCAGCCAACCGTCCCTGCGCAGCACGTATGATGCATGGAAACTAATTCCTGAAGTGTATGTCTTCATTTTCGAAAGTAGAAGCTCAATCGCGACGTCCACGACATTTGCGCATACGTTTTGACCCAACAATCTCGGTCATCATCCACGACTGCAATATATATAAATATCTGTATATACATGTGTGTGTGTGTGTGTGTGTGTGTGTGTGTGTGTGTGTGTGTGTGTGTGTGTGCGTGTGTGTGTGTGTGTGTGTGTGTGTGTGTGTGTGTGTGTGTGTGTGTGTGTGTGTGTGTGTGTGTGTGTGTGTGTGTGTGTGTGTGTGTGTGTGTGTGTGTGTGTGTGTGTGTGTGTGTGTGCGCGCGCGCGCGTCGAATGTGCCTCTATTAACACACACTACACGTCGAGTTTGCACCAACAGGGCGCGTGTGTTCTCGTACTTCGTTATACTTTACTACGCGCAGTTCCTTTAGTACACTTATTTACAAAAGCGAACACGTGAAAAATAAGGGGGAAAACCCAATGAACGATAGCATATTCCATATTCTTTGATGTCTTGAATCGTTTATCATCTCCATGATGACCGCTTATAACCGCTCCTTGACATATAACACATCTTATGTTTTATGTCAATATTGTCGGTATGCCACGTTTGTGACGGCAGGAGCGGCACAAGAAATGCGTCTCGAGTAGCGAGAAAGATGGAAAGTGAACCCATGACGACATGTTATCGCGAAAACGCCGGATATATGCTTGTTTCGACAAGAGCACTTATCTTTTCTTGAGGCGCACGCTACACTTGTACACTATCTGTTCCGGTGTGTCGGCCACGGAAGTGCCTACCTGGCAGCAATCTTTTATATTAGACAACCTATATCGGGGTCGATAACAACATCGTAGGTCACCTTTTCATTGTGTATAACCGCTCTGCGGACACTCAACGAAAGTTCGCGCCATCATAATATACTTGCCACAATGGCTCATGATACGGTCGGCACGTTTATGTTCTCTGCAGATACTCCGTGTGCCTTCTCGCATAAGATCGACGTCTCCCTCGCACGCTTCCTTCCACAGAAAAAGCCGCGCCGTGAAGCTTACCTCGATGGGCTCCGTCGCCGCCATGCCAGCATTATTTTATTATTATTAAAGGGGCACTGCAACACTTTTTGAGCATGGTCAGAAAACGCTGCCGGTCGGTAGTCGAGGCTCCCGAGAACACGCGAGCCAGATATTATAGCGCAGCACGCGGCATGGAATTCACAATTAATTCTCAAAGTCGGCTAAAAATTGCTTTCACTTCTCTCGACAAATGACGCTACAAGCTCAAAAATAACTCGTCACAGCCATTGTATCAGCCATCGGCTGACTTGAGCATGGCGCACTCGGTCGTTACAGGGGCGGCCGCGCGAGGCCGCGACTTGTCCACGCGGACGCGCGCGCGATCGCACGGAAAAGCCATGTAATCGCAGAAAAAAGGAAGAAAAAAGTGCTCAAGATCACGAGGCGCGCGTGACGTATTTTCTTTTCCCGTGCCATCCCTCCCTGCCTAGCTTCCAGCGCTTTCGTCGGGACGAGAGAAGAAAGAATGCAATTGCAGCGTGTGGCAAATCTTTGTAACTCCGCTTGTACTGCACGTATTCTAAAAATTTTTGCGGCGGTGAATTCGTGAGGCATTAAGCTCCTTTAGTGAATCTATTCTATGGCTACTTGGAAAAGTGTTGCAGGGCCCCTTTAATGTAGCATACATCGCCCGAGTGGGCATTATTGTTGGGGGGGTAAAAAAAAACTCGGACACTTGTACAGTCGAAGCAATCAAGTACATTCGCGCAGCACTGCGTGCGCATTCACCCAGAACGCACATCTTGTAGTGAAGAACAAAAAGCATCAGGGAGAAGATCGACAACACATGCATCCAGCTTATTTCATTGACGAATAGTAAAAGGAAAAATGAATGAGCAAGGACACTCGAACGACAGCTGACCTTACGGATTTTTTTCGCATTCGGCAGCATTCTTGCTGCTGCCGCGACATTGCTGGACAAACGCTCTCAATTGTGTGCTGAGCGTGTATACCATGTCGTATACGATTGCCTGCGCAAAACACGTACCAAATACGACTCGAAGTGTGTCTAAATAGTTTCTAGCGGGGCTGCACAATATCCGTCCACCATCGGTCGCTCTCACCTGATGCAACGTCTACATGCGCATTGGATTACTGCCGCTATTTTTAAACCCAACGCACTTGTATCGCAAACATTGCTCCCGCCACTCAAACTCAATCATGGATCGACTCACCCAGATTCAGACCGACACGTATCGCTCTTACACTTGGTTAATTTGAGTCGAGCGTGCGTCGAGCTAAATTTTTTGGGTGGTTTGGAGTGTGAATGAACCTCGCTGAGCAAACATTTATTAAGTTTAAGTCCCTGGAAGGACTTCACACACACACAGACACACCTATATATATATATATATATATATATATATATATATATATATATATATATATATATATATATATATATATATATATATATATATATATATATATATATATATATATATATATATATATATAAGTGTTTGGATTTGTGCAACCAAGCATCACGCAAAGCGATTTGCGTAACGAGTGGGTCGTTGAATGCTTCCCTACCATTACAAAGGATCAGCCATAATTCTTCATCACATCACCCACAGCATCAAAAAAGTGCGCATAATGCCTTACAAATGTGTCGCATGTACCACGCTTTTTCTGCAGAACGACGAATATTGGACGATTCCCTACTTCACAAAAAAATTAGGATGATTTATAGCGTAGTGTACTTGTTTTATTTGTCAATTAAGGAAGCCCATTATACGTGGTTTTCCGACCAGCTGCGCTTTCCGCGCAGGCTGGTCGTTTTTTAAGAGCGGAGTTCTTAACTCTTTTCGTTGCGTCTGGTAGTGGGAACAGAAACTATCATAATCATGAATCGGCGTGCGCTCTTCGTCCTCTTCTTCCACTCAATTCTCTTCTTCCTCTTCTGCTTCGTTCCCAAAACACGTGTGCCTATTTCTCCGGCATGGCCTGTAATAACCCTGATGGATGAGCGGAGAGTCGGTATCGAGCCCAGAGAGCGAAAGAAAGAAAGAAAGAGACAGAAGGAAAAATATAAAGAGTCAGAAAATATTGGCGAACAAAAGATTGCTCGTGAAGCAGCGGCATTCGAACTCGCGCACCTAAGATCCGAAGGCGAACGTCTTAAGCACTCTGCTATCCAGGCGCACTGACAGATAATAGCATAGACTTGAACTCTATCGTATAGCAAGGTGGTAGAAAAGGGAAGTGCGATCGCGTAGGAGAGATGTGAGGGCGAGGAGAAGACAAAGGAGGAGGGGAGAGAGTGAAGCACAGACTATAAAGAATGAGAGAGAGACGTTGAAAAGCAGATAGAGAGAAAAATGGAGTCAAAGAAAAAGAAATTAAGAAATAGAGAGAGAGAACGAATAGAAAGAAAAAAAAGCAAGCGAGCAATAGAAAGAGAGACAGTCAGACAATGGTAGGAAAGAAAGAAAAAAATAGAGAAAAAGGACGAAGGAATAGAAAGGAAAAAAAAAGAGAAATGGACTAAAGAAAGAGATATCAGCAAGGACAAAGAGGAGAGAAAAAAAAGCTGGCAGATCCCACGCACGGTGGGAATCGATGTAATGCGAAGCAACCAGGAAGGAGGAAATCATGCTTTACATAAATTGCATGTCATGTTTTACATGTTAGGACCTGTCATTTATGTTCGTCATACAGACACGTCGCGCAATACCAAATTTGGTGTATATCAAGCTAACGAAACGGCCGTGAGCGCGCCATGAGCGTGGCATGCAAGTCATGTCGCACGTGACAAGTCATGATTTCCATTTTACCACTTGTCATTTACGTTCGTCATACATGAGCGTGCCATGCAAGTCATGTCGCACATGACAAGTCATGATTTCCATATTACCACTTGTCATTTATGTTCGTCATACAGTCATGTCACTCAATACCAAATTTGGTGTATACCAAGCTAACGAAACGGCCGCGAGCGCTCCATGAGCGTGGCATGTAAATAATATTTTTCATGACAAGTTAGTCATGATTTTCATTATATGACCAGGCAGTTATGTTCGTCATACAGTCATGTTATGCCATACGAAATTTGGTATAAATCGCATTAAGGATACGGCCAGGAGAGCACAAAGTCGTAGGCGGCTACATAGATAGATAGATAGATAGATAGATAGATAGATAGATAGATAGATAGATAGATAGATAGATAGATAGATAGATAGATAGATAGATAGATAGATAGATAGATAGATAGATAGATAGATAGATAGATAGATAGATAGATAGATAGATAGATAGATAGATAGATAGATAGATAGATAGATAGATAGATAGATAGATAGATAGATAGATAGATAGATACGCTCAAAGTCGTCGAAGTTCGCTAAGAAATACTTCGCATTTAAAAGCAGATAGATGAGACAAAAACAGAGAAACATGGGAATAAAGAAAGAGAAGAATAAAGGGAAGCAAAGAAGGCAGCCCATGTCCCAAGACATCTTCTTCTTATTCGCTTAGTGTGGGTACCAGGTCACAAGGGTTTAACCCTCAATGAATATGCAGATGCACTTGCAGTGGCATCACATAATGGTCCCATAATCTCTATATTGCCGACGCTGGCGTTTATCTCAGCGGCGCGATTTGAAAAAGTTTGCCACGTCAGATACCTTTGTGTCATGAATAAGAGCCCAGGAAGAAAGACGACGACGAGGAGCGGACAAGATTCGAAACGGCGCGAGCGCGCGCACCACAACGTGAGGCCCGAAGCGCGTGACCCGAGCCGTGATCGGGGCGCAATCAAGATGAGCTGGCATTGTCGACGTGGGCTTGGAGGAAGAAGGTTGTCTCGCCAGCAGACGGACTGGCGACGGGAGCGGCAGGACATCGACTCGGCAGGCTGTGACGCGGGCGTCCCGAGAGGTGGCCGGAGACCTCGACCCGGTTCGAGTGAGGCTGCTCGGGATGCAGCAACCGCGCACATCCCTCACCGACGTTCCTGGCGCAAGCCCCCTTCTGAGCAAGTCAACGACGACAGTCCCCGGTGGGCCACGTCAGCTCTTGGCACCGGGCACCACCAACTGCCGCTAGGCCTAACCCCGGGGCCTCCGCCACGTCAACAAGGACGTTACGCGAGGACAACGTAGGACCACGTCGGTAGCGGTAGGGACGGCGACGTTCGTCGAGAACCCCGACAGAGACTGAACGCGACCGATCCCAGACGTTGACAAGAAGCGACGCAGCTGTGTCAAGTAAGGTCGGCGCGAGTCAGGAGGCTAGAGATGCCCGACTTTAACTAGGACGTTTTAGTTTGTAGTGAGTGGTTTGCGTGTATGCTTACTGGGGCTTAGTTTGAAATTGATATTGGTGTTGTATATTTGTGTATTGTTGGTGTACCGGGCGTGTGCTTATTAAATGTGTTGTGCCGTTAAAGGAGTCCTGTCTCATTCCATCACCCGTAACCACCCGAATTCGTGACACTTTGCCAAATCGGCTTTAGCAACATCTGAGTTTCCCCACCTTAAATATCCATGGAAAAATCGTTGGTGCTGCACCAGGAGGGAAGAAATATCAGTTACCAGGTTACGATGCCGAGTTCCCCCACTGAACTTTTACCTACACAGGTCTGGTCTGGTACAGTCACCCTTATGCCTCCACTGTAACGAGAGTGAATCTCTGCAACATTTCTTTTTGACATGCAGATTGTTCACAAATCAAAGAAAACGACTGCTAGATCAACCTCTCCGAAGGATGGGCTTAAATTTATCCCTTCCGGTGGTTCTTTCCTTTGGTGCAACTGAAATGGGTTTCAGCCACAGGAACGTTTGCGAAGCCGTGTGCGATTTTTTACGCGAGACAAAACGAATAGAATGCTAAGTTTATGTACAATTTCACTGTTTCATCCTATTGGCTTCTTAATTTTTTACTTTTATTTATTTATTTATTTATTTATTTATTTAATTATTGATTTTTTTTAATTTGGATGGTACCAGTGAATTTCTTTTTAAACCATCCATTCCTAAATATATTCGGACTGTAAAACATTTTTATCTCTAAAATAAGGTACCGCCCGTTTCATGGCCGATCCCCCGCGGTGGGTTGCGCCAGGTAGCTGAGGATCAACCAACCAACCAACCATCTCCGCGTTACTTTCACGCTTGGCACACCTAGTGCGAAGCTTCCTTAATTTTTTCTTTCTCTTTTAGGTGCACCGTTTCGATGTCACGTATCTTCAGATGCGAATCCGTTTCCGCCAGCAATGGCACACAGGAACTCGTGAAACTTCGGCAGCACAATTCAGGAAGTAGAAATTCCCGAAGCCCCCCCCCCCCCCCCCCCCTCCCCATCTACCGGTGCGCAGCCTCTGGTGCCGCTCATATGTCTGGCACCTTAAAAACGTTGTTGCCGCTCACGATTTCCTCTACGAACACATTCAGAACATCCTGCTTCTTTTCCTTTTACATAATCGTACTCAGCATTCCATGCTTTTTTTTTTTTGCGGGTGTTTTAGCTAACAATAAGGAAAGCGCATGCGAATGCCTATGCTACCGTGTTTGTTTAACTGATACTGATTGAGAACGTGATGGGATAAGCAGAATGAGCAGAGGAAGTGCTTCAGACAGGCTGGCTGAGGCACTTCCATCTGTTGGCTCCCATCTTGAGTGGAAGGGAAGTGTGAGTGTTTTTCGAGGGATTGCCAAGTTGCGCTAAGTACTTACAATTTGACGAGTTACCACCTAGCCCAACAAGTTTTAATAGGCTAACTGATAATCCAGATTTGCTTCACCGTAAGTTCACTTTTAATCACATTAAATTCGCTAAATTCATATCATTGTGGGTCAATCTACTCTTGATTCTCTTTAATGGACGTTGATTCTTTTAATCTGAACTTTAATTTGTTCTTCTAATCATACGGTGTCATTTTACGTGCATTAAACGTCACGAAAAGCTTCGTGGCATTTGCGTTGACGAGATTTTCCGACCGAGGTATTGAAGAACGCTCTGCAGGGAGGACTTCGCATACGGTCAATGGAGCCACCGTCGATAGGCTACGGCTTCGGCATCTAATTCGTCAGAGCCACTCTTGCTGCTACGTCAATGTTGCTACTGTTTTAGAGGTATTCATGTTAGGAATACTTCAATAAAATTAACCGCAGTAGGCGTTCCGTAAAAGTTCAGTCACGACGCATGTCTTTTATTTGAAGAACAGAAAAAAACCGAAAACTTTCCCTTGAAATGTCTTAGAATAACAGAGAGCTGAGGTAGTTGGTACGTATTCACTCTAGAAAGACAGGGCGTGCAACAGTGTTGCGGAATGGGCGCCTCCATTCCATTCCAATTCCATTCCGGGGAATTAGAACTTGCCGCAATTCCATTCCTTTCAATTCCTCGGAATGAAAAAACTTAGCCCATTCCCACTCCGGGAATGGCCGGGCAGTTCAATTCCATTCCTGTAATTCCTCGACTTGGGAAAGGCATCTTGATTGTTTTATCGAGCTAAGACTGAATTCCCAATATAGATGATGCCATCAGATGCATTAAGAACTGCAAAAGTACGCAAAACACGTTACCAAGGTCGAGGGATGGTAGCTTGGTGACATATCTTGTGCTGTACAACCACCCTATTAATTCCCCATAGGGGCAGTTCTCCCACTACATAGAGTATTTGCATGGTCAGCATGTTTGAACGAATGTTTTAGTATTGTTTAAGCTTAAATGTGTTAATGCTAAAACGACGACATAACTTATTTTTATGCTGACAAAAGTAGTGTTCAAGAAGACTAAGCAGTTTTGTCACGCGTCTGGAGCGATCGCGAATATGGAGAAAACTAATATTTGGTTAATGGGGAACAAAACTCTCTAGATCTGCTGGTATTAGTTAGAACAGTGCCCCACTGAGGCACTTTGTGCCTTTGCATCGAATACGGAACACTGGGCCGCACTGCTCGTCAGCACTCACGCTTGTCAAGCGCGCCTCGCAAGCATGGATGGGGTGAGGAGAACTTTCTGTGTTCGCTTGTGCGCAGGTATGCAATGCCAGGTATAGAACTTAGAGAAGCGCTTTTCCGAATATGCGTCCGAGTCGCCGACGGCGACAGAAGGAAAAACAAAAAAGTGAAGGGTGGTGAGACAGCAGGCGGCTGGGGCGCCGCCGAGGGAAAAAAAGATCACAAGACGTCAAGGGGGAGGGGGGGGGGGGGGGGTATGCCGCCGCCAGTTCCGCATGACGGATACCAACGGCATAGAACCGCGGTTACACGAAGAATAGACAAACTTCGGAGCAACACAGTCTATATAGGGACAGAATTGCAGTAGGCGCATTGCTTATAAATGTACCGTGCTTGTAATCAACCATGCCATCTTAAAAATACTGCTTTATTGTTAAATTCGAGGGGCTCCAACTTACTAATGTTTGAAGTTTGAAAAACAGCGCGTCGACGAAAGGGTGCTCTATTTTGGCAAAAAGACGTAATTCCATTCCCATTCCATTCCGTGCAAAGGGCGTTTAATTCCATTCCCATTCCATTCCTTCAAGCGTTGTCCCCATTCCATTCCCATTCCATTCCGGGGTCGCAAATATGTGGAATGAATCCGGAGTCATTCCAATTCCGGAGTGGCAACTCCGCAACACTGGCGTGCAAACACGGACACAAGAAGGAAGTCAGGACACCACAAACGCCTACTAACAAATGAAGATGCGCACAACGGCGGAAAAGAAATAAGGCACGAAAACTTTATTTGCGCACAAAATGAGTGATAGCTTTAGCGCACAGGTTACGCCTCTTATAGATGTAGGTTATCCTCTTGTTGCAGTGGCCACTGTCGCTGAACGTTGAAAGAAATCCGTTATGTTAAGTCCGAGCATGGTTGCAGAAAGCGATAGCAAGAAACGTGTCGTAGGTATACCATACATTCATTGCGTATCTCACAGGCTAAAGAAAGTAGCAACTAGATACGGCGTTAATGTTGTTTTTACGGCTGCCAATAGGCTAGGTGACGTTTGTCCCTCAGTGCAGAGAAAGAATGAGCGAGTAAAAGACAAGAAGCGGACCGATATTTGTTTCGTAAAACGCACCAACAAATTCACTGACTGCCGTACAAGTGTAGTTTATAAGGCCCCTTTCAGCTGTGGCCGCTTTTATGTGTGACAGACGGCACGCTGCATTAACCAGAGATTATTGGAACATAAGAGATCGCTAACAGGAGGCTTGCCTTCTAATCTTTCTTTACATTGTCGAGAATGTAAGTGCACGCCAATATTCGTTGAATGCGCGGTTTTGTACCGGCATAGGAATGAAGAAACGCGTGTGATGATTGAGGCATGGCATATCGATAATAGTGGTCGCGCATGCATGAACCAACCGTCGATTAACTTGCATAAAGGTGAAACCAAATGTCCCAGCAGTTAT
Organism: Rhipicephalus appendiculatus; assembly: GCA_030522465.1. Taxonomy (NCBI): domain Eukaryota; kingdom Metazoa; phylum Arthropoda; class Arachnida; order Ixodida; family Ixodidae; genus Rhipicephalus; species Rhipicephalus appendiculatus. The sequence continues at coordinate 73,398 of JALIZH010011452.1, forward strand.
ATTTCACTTAGAAACCCACGCGGGCCAAATTGATAGGTTTGCATATTGCATGGGCATGCGAAGATAAGTTTTCGTGCCTTCTTGCTTTTCCGCCGTTGTGCGCATCTTTAGTTGTTAGTAGGCGTTTGTGGTGTCCTGACTTCCTTCATGTGTCCGTGTTTGCCCGCCCTGCCTTTTTGGAATGAAATATCTGCTTTCCCCAGCGCTCGACGGGGAAACCCATCCCCTTCCGTGACACACAGAGAAGGCGCGCGCTCACCTTTTGTGAAGGCTCTTTCAGATAATGTGGACCATGGATATGAACGAAAAAATTCAGCACGGAAGGAGCGCGTACTACGCTAGAGTGACTACACTCGTCCGGAAAGCACATATTAAAGGGGCCCTGCAACACTTTTTGAGCATGCTCAGAAAACGCTGCCGATCGGTAGTCCAGGCTCTCGAGAACACGCGAGCCAAATATTATAGCGCAGCACGCGGCGTGGAATTCACAATAAATTCTCAAAGTCAACCAGAAATTGCTTTCTCTTCTCTCGACAAATGACGTTGCGTACCCAAAAATCACTCGTCACCGACGAGAGATTTTTTTTGTATCAGCCATTGGCTGATTTGAGCATAGCGCGCTCGGTAGTTACAGAGGCCGCCGCGGGAGGCCGCGACTTGTCCACGCACGCGCGCGCATGCGATCGCAATGAAAATTGGCGTATTCGAACAAAAAAAGAAAGAGAAAAAGCGCTCAAGATCACGAGGCGCGCGTGACGTATTTTCTTTCCCCGTGCCATCCCTCCTTGCTTAGCTTCCAGCGCTTTCGACGGGACGAGAGAAGAGAGAATGCAATTGCAGCGTGCGAGAAATCTTTGTAACTCCACTCGTACTGAACGGATTCCAAAAATTTTTGCGGCAATGAATTTGTGAGGCAACAAGCTCCTTTAGTGAATCCATTCCATGGCTACTTGGAAAAGTGTTGCAGGGCCCCTCTAAGAACGGGAAAATAGACAACCACCCGTTCGTAGCACGAAGCCACAACGAAATCCGTACGGATTTCTCAGAAAGAAAAGCTTCTTAGTTGCCGAAAAATTCGTCCAGGTCCAGGGTTCGAACCCGGGACCACCGCGTTTCCGGGGTGGTCGCTCTACCAATTGAGCTAACCAGGAAGCTAGCAATTGGCAGCGCGAGGGCGAATTCATCGACAACTCGAAGCACATGGACACAAGTATTGTAAATTCCAAAGTGTGTTCCGCGAACGCCTGTTTCCATTGAGACGGCGTCGGACAGAATGGAACGCGATGCGTGCATGATTGGAAACGATGGGCACAGCGACGCTACGCAAGCAAAGCGCGAGCGCTGTGAAGCCTGACGCGACCGGCGTCTGTTTGCGCACCCCGGCGGCCACCTGGCACCGTGCCAGGGCTCGGACGACGGAGCAAGAACATTTAGGAGGTGCAACTCCACTCCTTGGCTGTGTTCCAATTCTGGACAGCATCGTAGACAGTCTACGTAGGCGTCTACGCAGCAGACGTGAGACCGCTTCGAACCGATTAGTGGAACGCGTCAAGGGCACGCACCTTCACAGACGCCCCCCTCGCGTCGGCAAATGTAGGCTAAGGAAAGAAAGAAATACTGGAAATAAAATATGGCAATTTATGTGCTAAACTGCGCATTAAAATTACTTAAAGAACTTTTGGAGTCGAGAAGAGTTCCTGCTGCATTTATTATTGTGATTTTGATGAGACACAAAAACCAGACGATTCTTGGGCAGCGTGTTGAGATGAAAAATGAACCCCGTCAGACCACTGTCAGAAGACGAACAGCTGTTGCTCTGCATGATGATAACTGGATGTGTTCTTCAAATACAATGCTACTGTACGTTCTCTCCCAGGTGACCCCAAAGGTGAGCATTTCACAATGATGTGCTTTGTGGCTTGTGCCTGGAAGCTTGTTTTACCACTTGCTGGTGCGGTGTCGTGCACAGGACGGTATGTTCAGTTCTAAGCCATGACGACTGCGCTACTGTGAGGGCGCACTGCGACAATTATCGCGCAACGCGCGGAAAACTTCATGCATGTTGTCGAAAGCAATGCGGAATTCGCTACTTTTTTCATATGGCACTTGCTTAAAGGGGTGGTGCCACCAAATTTGTGCCTTGCGCGTTCTTCGCTGCAAGCGTTTCTTATAGCTCTAGGAAGGATGATACACGCACCAATATTCACGTATTCTCGCTAAATAATTTAATATCGCCTTATTTATGCGGACAACTTTCGGTTTCGGTTTCTGGGCACCAAGTTGGGCAGTGACGTAGAAGTGTAGTAGGCTTGGTCACGTGACCATACAAGGCTCGCGCGAAGATGCGCAGCACTTCACCAGGAAGCGATCGAAACTCGGCAAGTGATGTAGCAACCGATGCTTTGCCGGTACGTACGTTCTGGAGGTAACGGAGGTCCCGAGGACACTCACGTCACTACAGATATGGTGTGATGTCACTAGAACTTTCGTTGTCCTTCCCATAGAGCTACGTCAGTTTTGATGCGCTAGCGATGGGCATCGATCGGGAGAGTGAGCATTTAGGTACACTTTGGAAGTGAATTAAAATATATTCTAAACGTTTGCTGCGTCCGACCCTTCGTGTGGAGTGTCCTTGCATACAGAGGAAACCCACAACAGGCTTGTTATAGCCTCAAAATTTGATGGCACCACCCCTTTAATTGTGTTGCAAGAATGCGAAACCCACTCAACAAATTGCCTAATTGCCGTGAAAGCCTGTAATCGCCGGACGGTATAAAGAAAGACGAACGAGACATTTTATAATTAACGTTTTTTGCGTAGCGGAGAATGAAAAGCTTCAGAACAATAAGAATAAATAATTGCCAGAGATCGCATAAGTTGATTTCACGGACTTAAAGGTAGCCGCCGCGAACAGACACTTCCTCATAGTTGCCCAGGTTCCAGCAGACTTGAGCGAATATAACGGCGAAGTGCCTGGATAGAACCATATTCTAAGGGTCGCATGCGTTAACTGTTAATGCGTAGGTAGTTGAAGTAATTTATACAGTGTACTTACCAGAACGAAACTGAATTAAAGCGCACATCAAGGGTAATTACGCTTCTTATTTCAGGTTAGAGGCTCGTACTGCTGCCTCTCCAGAAGCTTGCCGCTGCTGGAATGCCTCCACCGCGGCGAGAGTACAGCATTCAAGCGCCACTTCAGGGTGACGAGGGAGACCTTCTGGAGCCTGATGGCGATCCTGTGGGGGAGACAGTCCCGCCACAACACACGGATGGTGTAGGGAGCTGCGCCTTGTTGTTTTTCTTTTGTGTTTAGGCTGCGGAGCACCTTTTCGAGTCGTGGCAGCGTGCTTCAACATCCCAAGAACAACAACATTCCGAATGGTCATGAGTGTTCTGAAAATTATGATGAAAAAGCTACACAAATTTATATACCTGCCAAATCCAGAATAATTACCGGAGATTAGTGCAGGATTTTGCACAATGTCAAAGTGCAACCATTTCGATGGTGTTGTTGGAGCCATAGATGGCACCCACATAAGAATTCAAGCACCAGCCAGTATGCCGGAAGACTATTTCAACAGGAAGCATTTTTACTCAATCCAACTGCAGGCAGTCTGTGACCATCGGGGCATATTCGTAGACATTTTTGTTGGATACCCACGCAGCGTCCACGATACCCAGGGTTTTATAGAATAGTCCACTCTACACTAGAAGCCTTTCTCCCCCCTCCTGGATACGCCATTTTAGGCGATTCCGGTTATCGCAACATCGCCGCACCAATCGCGATCACAACGCCGTATAAAGACACAACCCGACCTGTGGAAGTACGCTTCAACACATCCCAGGCAAGAGCGCGTGCAATTGTTGAGCGCGCCTTTGGCCTTATGAAAGGCCGCTGGAGGTCGGTGTTCACAAAGGCACTGGAGGTGTCTGTATGCAAGGCACCGGATGTCGTTGCTGCATGTGCAGCCATGCACAATGTTTGCATGCGGATAGGTGACGCATCCGCTGATGAGCTCGAAGGAGACGTCGACATTGGTGGGGACCATGACACGGAACCTCCATCTCAGGATCCAGAAGCAGCACAAAGCAGAGACCGTGTGGCCGCCCGACTTTCCTGCCCTGCGCCATGCGGGGATCATGACTACCATGCAGTCATCTGAAACCAGTTTTTTGAGTTCATTGTCTGCAAGCACCTGGACTTCTTTTAGGTATCAAACATCTTAGTTTATTAGTAAATATAATCACAAAGTTTTGTGAAAAGTAACAATGTCCTTTGTTACATAATACACATGGTCTAACAATGGTCTAAACCACAAGTTAGGTTGCTAGTTCTCATTGGTGCGCCTCATGAAAAAATTGAACATCTTCCCCGTCAGTTCTGTTTGTTTTTCAACGTTGGTGAGGATGCGCTCCACGACGTCGTTTTTTTCTGCGGCTCCTCGCGTCTCTGCCGCTTTGCCTCCCGGGGTTGCTGGTCATTCTGCACGAAACAAAAGCCACTTCATGCAACACAATGCGCAACCACCACAAAATGCGATAGATTACTGGCCACTGCTTACATTTACGAGAAGATGAAAAATCCATAAACAGGGGTCGTGTGCTCGAGGCGACGTGTATAAAAAGCGGGCCTGCCTTCTTCAAGGCCGCAACTTGAAGGAGACAAGTCTGTTTGTCGAAACTTAGGCTCCCGCGACACCTAGTGCTCACGAACATTTCACCTCATCAAGCTTCTTGAATTTCAGCCTTTTTTTTTTACATTTAAGACGGTTAATGAAAGAGGTTGTCTATACGCACGTTTTGAATTATAACACACATAACTGCACCCAACCTAATACGCATGCAACCCTAATTTCGCAGTTCAACTTTCCTGACACGTCTCATTGGAACTTCATTTCTTTGTCCTGGTACATGCAAAAATTGCTGCTCCATAATGCTAAAAACTATATATGTACCGAAATGGGTAGTTACTGGACTTTTTATTCGTGATGTCATTATCAATGATGCGCTTTTAATAATTAACGAAAAATATCCCGTAATGCAGTGCAACGTTCGGTAAAGGGCTAAATAAATTTACAACAGTGCAGCATTGAAGTGCTCACTGCGTCCTCTGAGTTCTCCGCGGTGCTTTCATCGGCAAGCGCTGACGCAATCAGCCGCGGTGGTGTTATGATCGGCCTTCCTGACATCACTGTGTCCATGAGCTCGAAGAACGGCCACGAGAGTTCATTTCCTTCGTTTCCAGCTCCAGTTGGCGGGTTCTTTAAATCCTGATGAGAGAAAGAAGGCACGAATAAAAAATATAGCGGGACAAGTGCTTTCGCAAATATCTAAATAAGCGCTGGTTGCGCTGAAAAGAAATCATGGCACCATAGGCGTGCGCACGAGGGGGGGGCAGAGGGGGCGGCCGCCCCCCCTAGTCACCTAAGAAGAGGAGCGCAAAGTCTGCCTCATACATTGACATAATAGGGAGGGCGGGCGCAAAGTCTGCCCCATACATTGATTTAATAGGGGGGGGGGGGGGCGCTGCGAAGAACCTTCGCCCCCCCCTGAAGAAGGGGAACCCTGCGCACGCCTATGCATGGCACTGATCAAATTTGGTGATTTAAAAGCGCTAATTACCTTGTACTTCTTCAGCAGATTCAGCCACTTCTTTCGGCACTGTTCAGGCGTGGCGCCATGCAGGCCGACATCTTCAATTATATTTCTGCAGGTCCATAATACACACAAGTAACTGAGACACATCTAATGATAAATTCAGATTTCAGAACATACTTTCCGATGTCTTGCCACGATCACCGCTACCGCTTTCACATTTCCAGAAAAACGGACACTGGTATTTGTTTGTACAGTAATGGAATCTGAACAGTTCACCAGCGAAACCGAGAGCGCAACCGCCGTACTCTTCCGAGACGGCCGCATGCAATGAGCGAGCGTCGCGATATCAATAATCGATCGACTTAACTTCGCGAGTGTGCGGTCTCTGTTCGCAACTATATCCTGCATGGCACCCATACGTTAACGAATGCAGATATAACAGTAATCGTTGTCATGAGCAGTGACGTCATTCTGGTCATGCGCTAGTTACGGTCACTGGCACTTCAGTTTCGGTTTTGCTGGTGAATTTTATTACTCTGTAATAATTAACAGAAGCCGCTTTTTCGAAATCTCAAAGCGGCAATGAATTCTCCACAGGAACACCTTCAGTTTTCTTACTTGATCGCGTGTCTCTTATAATTAAAAATGTGATGAATCTAATATATGTAATTGCTGCCGCAACTGATTGTCCCTATTAAGATGTGGGCTGCAACAGAAAAAGTAATTATGAAGGCAGCGATGAAATAACTTATTTTTTAGGGATTTTTCGGACGCTTCCTGAAACAAGTACCCATCCATACACATTGAAATATAGCAGAAGTTCGGGAAGACATGGTGGCCTGACGAAATCCTTGAAGAGCGGGCGTCGCTGGAGCCAACGTTTCGACAGATGGACTTGCCTACATCAGTTGCTGCCTTGACGAAGACAAATCCACTTGTCTTCCTCAACTGGGCTTCAGCGACGCCTCTGGTTCCAGGAATTCTCATCATATATACTCATGACAGCAACAAATGTCGTGGTACGACGGCAACTTACAGCCAGCCTTGCCTTGCAGCATTTCTTTTTCCTGAGAAAAGGTGCTCCATTTCATAACGCCTAATTATCAGGCGCTTGCTTTGATCCTCGCTTACTGTAAAAGAGACACTATATAGCGCTGATACACGCATGTAACCAGTATTTTTAATCGTACTTTATAAACGCAAAGCGGGAGGGGGCGTGCTCAATTTGGGTGTACGTATATGCATAAAGAAATTAGGAGGAAGTATCACGTGTCCAGGGACACCTTTTCCTCCTCCCCGAACACACACATTGCATATGCACGTCTTCAAAACCTCGCGCGCTTAATTTGACGTCTCTCGCGTTGCGCAGCGTTTTATGACCACAACAGAACCAACAACAAGCCAGTAAGGCACATCCGAAAACGTAGAATAATGACGGAAAAGACTCGTCATGCGCCATCAAGCATGCATATATATTTGCGTTGTCGAAAACCACGTACTACGAAGCCGTGTATTGCAACTTATGCAATTTTATATCGACTCGTGAACTGATAAGCACCTCTCAGATATAGAGCCTGCATCTACACGCGTAATTTGAAAGACACGCATTAATTTCGGTTTGTATTACCGGGCTTTCATCGTGTTTTTTACACTGCAAGCAGTTTTCCGCACCGGACAGACAGCTTTCCGTTGCTGCGTACAATGCTGAAAACGTTCACAACACTCTCGCTACGCTTCAAGAACAACCAACGCAATTTATGGAAAGCCTACGCAATATGGATGGTCTAAAATGCAATTAAATACTTGCATTTAAACGCAGGGGCCTCAGAAGAAAAGCGGAGCTGCAAAGAAGAGGCACACGAACTTCCCGTGTCACCCGCCATTTTGTTTAGACAGCAAAGTAGCCTGCATCGTACTTGTCTCCGATGCTGTCTTCTCGAAGCTGTCTATTTTGCCGCCTACGTGAGAATTGGAATGGGACTTAAGATGGCCGCTGTCCACTAAGCTGTCTATTTTGCCTTCTACGGTGAGTATTGGAACAAACCTCTTGAGGCGACCAGATAACGTCACATTGCCGGAGAGCCACTTCATGCTGGCGGCGTCTAGAGGCAGAAAAGGGAATTGCCGCCGTTTCGGTTTCGGAGGGAACCGGTCCTGCGCGTTTCTCGCGTTCCGCCGCACTCACGGAGCGTGGACGCGTAGCGCGTTCGGCCACGTTCGTTCCTTGCTCCACCTTTTCTCGCCAACACATGCGCCCGCTGTTAAATGTTTCAACAAAACACCTGCGTCCCATCTTAGGTTAGCAAATGCCTAGAGCATACTGTGCGCGGAAGCTAGGGAGCCTTCATGTGCGCGCCTCCGTACGGAGGCGCGCGCACATGAAGGCTCCCTAGCGGAAGCGCTATTACAGCGCTCTAGCAGACGCTGACCTCAGCTGTCACATCGGGCTGTTTCTGAGAAGGCAGTCGACACACACACAACAAAATTAACGTGACCGCTGAAGCAAACGACGCTGTCGTCTGCTCACAAACCCCGCGAAAGAGAACGCGCGCGGGCGCTCGCGCACGCTCGGCCGCGCACGGCCGGTGGCGTTTTCTTTTCTTCTTTTTGCGGTTGCAGCTTCGCGCCGCAAGGCGCCGCCAACTGAAATGCCTCCGTCGGAGCTTGTTATTTTTGTATTTTATGTGACGTTATCTGGACGCCTGCGGACGCCCGTTCTCACGGGAGTTTTACCTCCTAAATATTTCTTCCTCCTGGCACGGACGGAGGGAAGGACGGACACGGACGGACGGACGGATGGACGGACGTGAGAATGATACATTAAAGGCTTTCGCCCTAATATAATAGCTGGGCGTCACAAATGCCAATTACGTAACTAGCGGGTGATTTGAACCTTCCAACCTCTTAGAGTAGAGTCGGCCATAATTTTTCATCGTCGTCCGCCACAGCAGCAACGAAGTGCACATCACGCCTCACAGGTTATAGCGGATACTTCGCTTCTCCGCAGAATGACGAATAAAGGTCTAGTGAGTGCTTCCCATTGCACAAAAATTATGATTTATGGTGTAACAGGGGAGGGCGCTGTGTTCGCCGATGGGAGCAGACGCACCTCAAGTCGGCTCCGTCCTTTTTGGAAGATTTCGAAGCTTTTTCTGGAAACTCGCCCTGGTATTTTTTGCACCATCAGACGCAGCAAGCGACCCGGAACCTGCTGCTATCAAGTTTCAAGGTGGGAGACGCTGTTTTTGACACCATACGAAGATTTTTCACTGGAGAAACGTCGACGCCGCGTTAAGCTTAACGAACGCGCGCCTGGTCAGCCAAGGCGTTTCCCGCTGGCCAGGCCGAACAATACCCAAGCCCTAGAGGCCCGATTGTTTTTCGCCAAGCATGGAGGTCCAAGTCGAAGGAGAGGAGATCACTCCCGAAGAATTCTGTGGGGATGCCGACTGGTGCACGATCGGCTCCAAATACCGGTCCGGCCCTAGTGCATCGAGTGTTAGCCCTAAGGAACGCGTCTACTCTCGCGCCGTTGAGGGTGATGGTCGACAACGTGCGGGACGCCTACGTAATATAAAACAACAACTATTGAAGGCCAGCAGAATGCCGGCTCTACCCAGGAACGACTTCAAGATCGTCGTAAGACCCAAGGGTGGTCTCAACATCGCAGCGATCGGCGCAGTCAGGATTGCGTCGGCTGTCTACCGGGATGCTGGAGTATCCGACCAAGACGCCAGCGAAGATATCGTCTGCCCCAACAACCAGCAGAACATTGTTGTTATCAGCACACCCATTAGTACCAACGCAGAAAAATACAGAAAGCTCGAGGCCATCAGAATCGGCGACCGTCAATACGAGGTCAACGCGTACGAAACGGCACCCGATCATACGGTCAAGGGAGTCATCCGAGGCATACCTCTCGAAGAAGACACCAGGACCATTAACACAAAGATCGTCAATGCAAAGAACCCGACAGCCCTAGCGGCCAAGCGTCTTAGCAACACTACGACAGTCATCATCGCCTTCGAAAGCCCAAAAAGTGCCCACCCTCGTCAGGTATGGAGGCACTCTGCTTCGCTGCTCGTTGTACAGGAAGCAGGTCGACATTTGTCACCAGTGCGGTAGACTGGGCCACCGTA
>JALIZH010011453.1:0-19698 GCA_030522465.1 Rhipicephalus appendiculatus
GTGTCACCCCCCAGTCTGAGCACAAGGGGGGGGTCAGGACCCCCCCCTGACCCCCCCCCCCCCCCATGATTTACGCCACTGGTTATCAAAAGTGGTGCCTGACTCCTGACTTGTCAGAACTTCAGCGAGTGCTTTCGAAGCGAAGCTTTGTCGGCAGCTCGTTAAAACAACATTACATGTCATTCCCTCCTCTCATTCTGAGAAGGGAATTTGTGGAGCGGCACGCGCGGTGAAGCACGGTTGCCCCTTGCGGATGGTTCGGTGAGCCGCCCGATGAATTGCAGGGGGCGCTGCAACATCAATTCAACGAAGGCAATTGCTTGCACCGCTTCAAAAACAATCAAGAGCCTACCGCATGAGCGGAAAGAGAGAGCTTGCACACGCACAGAAGCAAGAAGAGACAAGAGAGAGTAGCCTTTCGTATGGACATCCGAAACGCGCAAGCAAAAGATCCAGAGGCGAAATGCCAGCCAGCGCCTCCATCGTGCTTCGTGGTTGCAGCGATCTTTTTTGTTGCGACGGCGTCTATTTGGGGTCCAATGAAAAAATCACTGAAAAGAAAAACAGGATACAATGGTAATCTCAGTTTTCATGTCACGCCACGATCGCTTCTAACGTTACATTTATCCAATGATCAGCTTACTCGCTCCGCCGTTATTTCCGCCCGCAATAGTTCTAGCGAGCGCCACTATGGGCCTCGTGCGCTGCAACTTCGAACCGCACCGGCAGCGACAGTTAGGATTGTCATATGTTGCTCCCGGGCGCACATTCACGGCAGAAAAGCACATGGCTCCTCGCCGAAAGGACGTGGAAACATTGCAGAAGTCCGGTACTTTTTTGTACGTCTGGCTGCATGGCTGCCACAACATCTGCAGAAACACCGTTCAGAAGCAGCTACCTGAAAAATTGTGCCTGTTGACAACTCTCGACCGCAGCTGTGCGGCGCTTTAGCAACGCCTCGAATTCCGTCCTTAAGTGTCCTCGTTCCGTCGTCCGTCATCCGTTTTCGCCTTTTATTATTTATTTTAATTATATACACAAACTTACAAAGTCACAAGGAAATAGGGATATTGCAGGCTGACAACGGCGATTTAGGAGCAATATGCCTGGCTGCGTTTTCAGCTCTCACGCGTGGTTTCTTGCCTGTTAGGACGACGAGCAGTTGTAGCCGGTGCGGAATCAGACAAGCATTTCCAGCGTCCCATTCTTTGAGAACGAAAAGAGTTCGATATTGCGCAGCACACGTAGAGCATTAAAAAAATCAAAAGCTAGCTCAACTCGCATATCGTAGTCCACATCGTTTCCCAATAATGTCGAAAGGTTCCATCACGCACAGCGCACTAACCGCCAGCGTGCAACTTCGCGCCAAGTGACGAGCAACTCCTTTTGAAACACATATTAATGCAATTTCAATCCTACGGAAGCCGCAGAACAACACACGATCCTTTCTTCTCGTCGTCATGTTCACGCCTGGGCTGGCGGCTTTGGCTGGCGAGGCACTTTTCGAGCAGACGACAACCAGTGACGAACTGATGGGCGCTTGGATTCTCACGGCCTGAAATGTGTGTGTGTGTGTGTGTGTGTGTGTGTGTGTGTGTGTGTGTGTGTGTGTGTGTGTGTGTGTGTGTGTGTGTGTGTGTGTGTGTGTGTGTGTGTGTGTGTGTGTGTGTGTGTGTGTGTGTGCGAGCGTGCGAGTGTGCGAGTGTACGTGGAGGGGGGGGCGGTTACTCTTCCCCGTGTGGTGTCCAAGGGACGGAAAGGATAGTTCCAGGGTTCCAGTGACTCTAGGAACAGAACTTGTTTCCGGCGCAAGCAGCTGCGTGTTCTCTGCTCTTTTTAGATGCGAAGCAGCTATTTGACTAGCCTGTGTAACGCTGTCCCTCCGTAAGTCCGTACGAACGCGCCGCAACACGCTCCCCTCGCCGCAGGTGTTGGAGCGGTGCCAAGTAGGTCACGGCGTTGACGTCACGCTCCCCTCGCAGTGCGCGCTGACGTCACTCTCTCCCTCGCCTGCCGCGCGTTCGCCTGGCTCGCCGCAGCGCCCGCAGCTGCCGCCTCGTCCGTTCGCCCGCAACACCTGCCGCGTTAGCGCCGTTCAACCCGTGACGCCACCCGTGCGCAACGCTGCTGCTTCGCATCCCATCAGGGTTCCCTTTGGGAAGATGCACCAAATTTTGTTTGTTTCTTTTTTTCTTTTTTTTGAGTAGAGCTCGCAATTCGGTTTTTAGCGAATAGGACTCAGGGGGTCTCTTCCTCGTTTGCCTTGAGGCGAAAAGGGGACGAAGTTTTGTTGAATGGCAACGTTACAAAAAGTCGCTACAGGCTGGTTCTTCGGCTACAGCTTTAGACAGCGCTAGTTCGAGAGGTTTTTCAGACAGGAAAAAAAAAGCATAAGTAAACATAAGTAAGCACAGTGCATATATACACGCAGACAAAAAAAAAACTACAGTTGTGGTTCTTGGAGAACAGCGGCCCCCCGCAACCGTAGCCGCCGCCTTGAAACATGCAGACGGATGCGTAGGCGACAATCCTAAATGTGCGCCGCTGTCCCGATAGAGGCCGAGCAGCGATGCACTGATTTTACTGCTTGATTAAAAATACTCAAACATTTGGTATCGGTGCTTAGACCTATACTAAAATTATCCCCAGCCATCGGTCTACGCAAGCCACAAATAAAAAACCAATGAGCGAAGCTCCCTTGGAAATGGGACGCACGCGGTGTTCGGCGCGCGCGGCGTTTCATTGTCCAGGCCACGGACCAACCACTGGACGGACGACAGGGTGAAGCGATGGTTTCGCTCGTTCGCCGGTTTGAGGGGAGAGGGAGACTAATCTGCCTCCATTTCGCATGGGTTCGTTTTCTCGCGCTTTGCGCATCGTGCAGACGCCATCCGCGTTCCAGCGCTCATAAAGCTCATTTATCCTCCCGCGTGAGGGGGAGACGCCACTGCTTGCACCATGTCAGGGAGCTTCAACGGCGACGGTGGGGTGCCGGCATAAGGAGCTTCGCTCCTAGAAAAATAAACTCTTCAAAACTGTTGGAGAGCCCTTTTAAGCATTTTCTGAGCTTACGGACGAAACATAAAGCCGTATTTAGTTGTGGACGTAAGGTAAGAATGCTCTAGCAGAATAGATTACTTTTTTTTATGTTTCCGCAAATGTAATTGTTGTGCACCATAGAGGAAAGAAAGAGTAGGCGGGAGTGTCACGTGAAAACTTTGAAGCCCGGCCATAAAAAAAATTAAACATGAGCATGCGGGGAATTGAGCCAATTGTATGAAGAACGACAAGGGGAGCGGCATCCGAGGAGGTTGGCTTGTAGACGCTAGGGCGCGCGCGCTCGTCAATTTTTGTTTTAGATGCGAAGCAGCTTAAGGCGAAGTTCAATCCGTTGGCGGTGGTCGTGGTGGTGTGCGGCGTGACCACGCTTTAATGCCCATGCGCAAACCCTCTCCACACACCTCCTCTCCTACACTACCCCTCTCTCCTCTAGGCATCCCTGCCCACGGCGTCCACACCCCCACTGCGCATGCGTGTCCCCTTCCCTCTCTCTCTCTCTCCTCTCCTGCACTCCCCTCCCTTTCTCGCCTCGCAATGCCGACGCAGGCAGCGTCTGCTAGAAAAAAAAAACCGACTGCTCGCGCTGCACAACCGTTCACTGGCCACCCCGTATATATGGCAGTAGATGTTGACGTGTAAGGTATAGTGCCGGTGGGAGATTTCTCCTGTGCGTTGTTGAACAATAAAAATTCGCAGTGTGCGCGTTAACTAAAAGCGGACTGCGAGTCTGTGCCAAGTCGGAGTCTTCTGTCTCTCATTGCCCATTAGCAGCGATTCGCATGTTCCAGTAGGAAACACCGCTCCATCACTGCGTGCTTTGCGCCTCCCCAGGTTTCTCTCCAGCGCAACGCTGCGATGAGCGCCAGCGTCAACGCCGCCGCCAGTGTAAGCGTTAGCGCCCGCTGCTTCGCATCTACACATGGTTCCCTTTAGCGGGACATGGTGTAATTTTTTGTTCACGAGCCCACCAAAAAAGGAAATGAAACAGCAGCATCATGGGAAATGAGCACGAACGCAAGAAGCAAGCCGCTTCCGAGGAAGTTGGCTTGTGGACGCTAAGCGTGGTCCCTCCTATTTTTTTTTTTCCACCACGCTACGCAGACCGTTCGACGCATGGCGGCTCCAGTAGCTGTACCCTTTCGCATTCCAGCCGGCCATTTCCGGTTCTTTCCGAAGGAATCAGTTAGCCCACCCCACCACCAGCATAGCTTTATTTTTCGGGTTTCTTTTTTTTTTTTTTTTTTCGAGTGATGCGCTAGTTAACGTAAAGAAAACGCGTCCTTCTCTTTCCATCACTTTCTCTTTTGTGGAAACCACAGCCTCCTCCCTAAACTGTGTCGAGAGGTTCTTCGTCCACGGGGCTCCGGCGCCGTATTGAACAGACGTGCACACGCAGCACAGCAGGGCGGACGAGCAAAAGCTTGTGACGAGCAAAAGCTTGCCCGGCCCGTGTGCGGGCCGGGCAAGCATTCTGGTTTTCCGTCAAGGCGCTTGCTCGCACGTGTGCGGGAGGCCGCACACGTGCGGGAGGGATAGCTGTTATTTTTAAAATTTTTGTTTCGTCTGAGCCAGTCTGACAGCAACCAAGAGTCGTCCTTGAGTTTGGACACTCCGTGCGGAACATTTACTTGACGTTCGATAACCATCGCACCCCATTGTAGGCAGCCTCCAGGAAAGGGCACGCTTTTCTTTTTTCGCTTTTTTTTCTTCGTCCTGCTTATCTTTTCTTCAGTCAGCCCAACTACACGGGCAGTTTTTTTCTTTTTTTTTTCCTGCTAATTTCGGTGGTCTACTACGCGTCCCCGTGACCTTGCTGGCACAAAAAAAAAAAAAAAAGTGGAGTTAAAGGGAGCGTTGGGGACCCCATCTACGGTAGCCTAGGCGTCTGCGCGTGGTTCCGCGATGTCGTCAATCGTCAGAGATAGCAGAGCGACTATTATGTAGTACGCGCGCGGGACAGATGAGTCCACCACAATGCACGCGGCTACTGAAAGTGAGTGAAACGCCGACGAGCTAACCGCCGGAATCCCGCGCGGTGGCCTCCCACTGCGCATGAATGGGCTTCTTTAGAGGCCCCAAAGTAACGGTGGCGAGCCCAGTTCCTGGGATATATCAGCTGTGGACAAATCTCAGCCTTTTACACCCGGTTAGGGGAGGAGGTTCGCAACGCAGTGGACACAGGCGCCGCAGTGGCGCCAGTCCTGCGCCTTCGATGCTGGCACTTGGGCAGGCATTCCGTAGACATACGTGTTATATAACGGGCTTGCGCAAAGGAGAAGTCTTGTTCCTCTTTTTCTTAGCACGCCTTGATGATGATCCCTTATCATCATCAGAAAAAAAAAAAAAGAACTAGTGCGCTTGCCGTAACGCAGGCAAAACCACGTATAAAAATAGAAAGAGGAAGCAAGCGCGAAATAGAGAGAGAAAGGGGAAAAATAGGGAGAAAAAATAGAAAGAGCAAGGAAAGGGAAAGAAATAGACAGCGAGAGAGGGAGAAATAAATAGAAATAAAGAGAAAAAAAAACAGAAAAGGTACAAAACGAAAGAGAGGAGGAAAGAAAGAAAAAGAAAACATAAGTGAAACAAAGAAGGATGCCCAGCTCCGCACTTCCTTCAGGCTTGACCGGTTTATTTTGTGATGTTCTTATTAATACCCCATTGTACATTTTAACCTTGAAAAATACTGAAACGCCTAAACCTTTCGTCGCAACACTGCGAGCGAATTTTCAATAAACCGGTGCTACAAGCGGTGTCATCGGCGCAATTCGTTCTAATAATATCTGGGGCTTTTACGTCCCAAATTAAACCACGATATGATTATGAGAGACGCCGTAGTGGAGGGCTCCAGAAATTTTGACCATCTGGTGTTCTTTAACGGGCACTGTCATCCAGTGGCGTACCAACTCTTTCGCGAGTGGGGGGGGGGCAAACCTACCTCACTTGTCGGCCGTGATTTGCGCGTTTGTATGTATATATATATATATATATATATATATATATATATATATATATATATACACATATATATATATATATATATATATGGTGTTCGTCAGGGAGGGAAAGAAAAGCTGAAACAAAAAAGGAAAGACGGAGAGCCGCCGGAAGCGGGCAGGTTATCCGTGCATTGTCCACGAGGGGTAGATAAAAAGGGCGGCCTGAGCAAGCGACCAATAAAAAGCGGAAAAGAGAAGAATTGCCGCTTCTACCGAACTATCTGAACTTGAACTCCATATGTGCACTGACTGCTTCAACCGATTCCCACAGCCGCATAGGCGTGCGCAGGGTTCCCCTTCAGGGGGGGGCAGGGGGGGGGCGAAGGTTCGTCGCAGCGCCCCCCCTCCCTATTAAGTCAATGTATGGGGCAGACTTTGCGCCCCCCCCCCCTCCTTAGGTGACCGGGGGGGGGCGGCCGCCCCCCTCTGCCCCCCTCGTGCGCACGCCTATGCGTATGAGATCTGCCGAATTTTAACACGAAAGTGGTTTATGCAAGGGTCCACCGAGATTTCAGTGAGGTATTTCCGTCACGCATATGACGCCGAAAAAATATGTACACGATCGCATGTTAAAGAAAAAAAGTTCCGTGAAAGGGCATCGAACATACGACCTCTCGATCCGCAGCAACAAGCTCCGATCACGCTATCCACTGCGCCATGGCCACAGATTATAACGGCTTTACAAACGCGCCTTTTATATCTCACACTTTCCTCTTACAGTGCTCTTGGTCAGCGGGGTCGTGTCGCTCTTTTGAAGCGGTAAAGTAAACCAATTCATCCTTACTGTGGCCTCCACGATTAGCGCCTTCAATGCGTGTTGCTACGCGTCCGTCCCATTCGGCACGTTTTCAATAGTACTGCAATTTCGTCAACGCCTTAACACACCGCGAGGTGGCGACCTTAGCCGAAGCGTTGGTCTTGCTCATAGCGTCCATTCAAACCAGAAATAGCTCTGCGACGCGCCCCTGCTTCCCCTGGATGTGATAACTGCGTTCCTCGCTTACGCTCACTCCGAAAACAATGGCGGCCGGGCTAAATGGGCGACAGGACGCGCTTAGCGTTTCCCTCTAGTCTGACCGTGGTGTTCCATCACACTTAACATGCCGCGGGATGGCGACCTTAGCCCAATTTCTGCATCCAACATGTTACGGTTTTCTGGCTATCATGCCTCTTTCTCTGATTGCGCTCTGGCCATTAACATCTCCAGCTATCACAATGGTTTATTTAATGATTGACCACGGACGTTAGTCGTCGGAATGGAGATGTACCACCAAGTGCCAACGAGGGTGCATCCACGTTAAACGGTGCTATAGCCGTCAAACACCAAAATATACATTGTGCAAACCCTCCTATATCAATGTACACTAAACATTCAATTACCTCTGTAAGGGCGCGTTTTACTTTCGTGCTATACTGATTCCTATGATGGACGGATCGCGCATGTTGTTTTGTTTTCTTTTTTAGGGGCGAAGCTCCTAAAGGTGTGGGTCTGTCCCTCCTCTGTAGTTGTCGTAGTAGTAGTAGTAGGTAGGTAGGTAGGTAGATAGCCACGTATAGTGGAATGTACCCACTCCACGTGATAAAGATGACGATGACGCAGTATAGTGGAATGTACCCACTACACGTGATAACGATGAAGTATAAGCGCGTTCCAGTATAGTGGAATGTACCCACTACACGTGATAAAGATGACGATGACGCCCGATGGATGGATGGTGGAACTTTATTATAGTCCTGAGAGACGCGACTAGCGCGCTGACCATGAAGAATATGCGCGTTCTAATATAGTGGAATGTACCTACTACACGTGATAACGATGATGACGCTGATGACCATGAAGTATAAGCGCGTTCCAGACCACACATTCTCTTTCTGCCATGGATGAAAACGATCGAGCTTCGCCCACTCATCATCATTCACTTCGTGCATATGGCGTGATTTTTTTTTAAATGAATGACTGCGTTATACTTTTTCATAATAAGTACTACGCTTTCTTGCGTATATTCAGGCTTGTGTAGGTTATAATTCGCCTTGTTTGCTAATAGTCCAAACAGTGTTTCTAGCGCGTGCTTATTAACATTATTACTATTATTATATTACTCTTATTGTCAACTTGTCAACCCTTTTCTTTAAAGAAATGAATAATTTGTCGTGTTAGGGACGTAGTACATTGTTTACACTCATCGTATATGTATTTACAACATTTATGAAAGGGCCCTCCGGCACCTCCATACGCCAATACAAACGGTGTAACCAAAATTGTTCTTCGAAGAAATGTTTGTGATTTTAACGTTGAACTATCACTCGTTGCTTCCTTCCGCAATGGTCGTTAGCTGTTTGATTGGTCGGAAACATTCTGGATCATGCACACAGCACCTGCTCGTTACGCGAGGCTACAGATGACTCAAAAATGATCCATTGCGTAATGACCACTTATGCACGACCATGTAAAAAATAAGAGAACGAACTATTTTAAATATGGCCTATTGTTGGCCAATGGTTTCTCGGCATCCGTAGAAATTTTCTGCGTGCCATACAATCGCCTGGTTGTTACATGACATCACGAATCTGCGAAATGTCGTGTTATTTATTATGACATATGCACACTAAACAGCGCATTCATGTGCTGAACAATAGCTAAAACTTTTTGGAATAGTCCGAGAGCGCCTCCTTCTAAACGTAATAGGCTGCCCGCCGATCACATTAGCAGCGGCTACTTGTAACAGCTGGCGAGATGGATTCATATGAGTATAATAAATATTTTCAATTGCAGCATAACGACGATTAGCTGTTTGTGCGCGTATACAACGCTGTGAGCTCATCCTTGCTGAGAGAGAGAGGGGGGGGAGAAACAAATAAGCAGCGCTGCGCGCGTGTTCTTCTTTGCTGGCCGAGTTGTATTTTGAGTTGTAAAAGTCAATTCAAGTTGAATGAAAACCAACTAGCCCGACTGTTAATTAAGTTTCCTTAGTCCAAAAAACCACGGACCTTAACCATCTTCCTGGTCCGGTGGATCAAGCTGTGGGGAAGCTTAAAAGCTGAGCTTCCTACTGTGCTAGAGTCCACTGCTTTATTCGTCGCCTTGTGATCAGGTTGATCGGAGATTAAAGCGGAAACCTTTTTTGGCCCTTCCAGTTCGGCAAAACTAGAAGATTAAAAAACCTTCGTCACACTTATCGGCTCACATAAGCTTCGACAGAGCCGCGGTGATGCTATTCCTTTTCAATGAAAGAAAATGATTTTCCTGAAGCAGGAAGCGGTTTGATCGGTCCGTAAAACGTTTGCTCGTTCGCACCCGCATTTGCATCATCGATGATTTAAATGTCATTCCAGGCACAGCAGAATAAAAGCATGAACGAGAGATCTAATGTTCTATGGCGCCTACTCAGCGCTAGCCTGCTCTGTAATGCTACAGCACAAGGCACGAAAGCGTCGCATAGGGGGGCCCTAACCGCAAAGAGCATACAAGAAAAATCTTCACAGCGGAAGGGTTGGAAAATTTTCATGATATAATTAAGTGATTACTGTGATGAAGGAAAACTTCACCTCAGATATTGGTTTCCCAGCGTACAGCCGACAGTGACCACTGCCGAAAGTGGGGGGGCTCAGCCCCCCTATCTTTTCTCAGTGGGGGGGGCTCGCGCAGCTTGCACTAGTGGCGCAAGGCTGGATACATCAGCGAGGTAGTGTTCGACCTAGCCAAGTTTTGCTAGTACTGACAAGCTTTTGCTCTATGTGCCAAGTTTCTCTATAACTAAGTATGGCTAGACTTGGCTATATAGACATGTTCCGTGACTACATGATGTAGGGCAGCGCAAAAAGCAGACAACAGTCGAGCGAGGGGACAAGGACACAGCTATGATTGACCTATTCCAACTCGCCCAACAAGCAACGTTGCTTCCGTGACTACCTTTTACGTGATTTTAGTCATATGACTAGCTGTTACGTGGTTCCTGCCGGGAACATGTCACGTGACTAGCTGTTACGGCATTTATGGCGAGAACATGTCACGCGACTAGCTGTTATGGGATTTATGGCGAGAACATGTTACGTGACTAGCTAATACACGATGTTGCGTGATTTTAGTCACGCGATTAGGTGTTACCGTGATTTTTAGTCACGTAGCAGACTCGCACAGCCCATAGTTCTCGTATTCCACTCTGCACAAATCGGCGCACGTGTTGTGGGAGCGAAGCAGAATTTGGAAGAGGACGAGAAGAGAGTGCGTACCGATTCACGATGATTATAATTACTGTTCGCAGTGTACCCGGCGGAACGAAAAGCTTAGAGAGCTCCGCTCTTAATATACGCAGGAAACGTAAAAAAAAATTAAATAAAAATAAAAAACACCAGGGCGTGTGCGGAAAGCGCAGCACAGTCGCAGCAAAAGCTGGAGGAGTGGCATTTATACAGCCCGTTGTAAACTTTCTTGGGACTGCTTTTACAAGTACACTTGCAAGGTACCCACTACGCCATAAATCATAGCTTTTGTCAAGTTGGGAAGCTCGAACTGCGTCATTATTCGTCATTCTGCGGAGAAGAGAGGTACCCGCTGCACATCTGCCAGGCATTATGTGAACTTTATTGATGCGGAGGCTGATGACGATGAAAACTTAGGCCTCAGTGGGTGTGAGCCAGAAGCTTAGGATCTACATCTACATCTACATCTACCCTTTTGCAATGGGTTGGAAGCATTCAACGACCCACTCCTTACGCAACTGGTGGTATACAGGGTGTTTCAAGAAATATGTCCAGTACTTTAAAAAAAATCAGGAAAATGGGGTATTTGCTCGCTGTCTTCACAATTGCTTTTTCTGTAGCGGCAGGCATCCTAACATGGTTGAAGACATGATATGGGATAGTAATTAAGAAAGTTAAATTAATTAACTTTTGAATTAGTGGATTTAGGCGGCTAACTCAAATGGGAAAATTGATGTCCTTCATGCGAAGAACCCATTTCAGCTTTGAGATTTCGAAAAAGCGGCCTCTATTAATTATTGTGGCGTAATGAAATTCAGGCAAATTCAACGGCGAAACCATAGCGTGCTATGATAAGTCGCCGCAGATAGAGTCTCGGATGTGCGGCGACTTTCACTCAGATCGGCCACTGAAGCGGGACTGAGAGCCTCGTTCGCTGCCTGCACTGCGCAGTACGGTGTCCCCAAGGACACCTATTTTTCCTCTGAAGCTAAACCCCTGACCATGCGCGCTTTATCGAACATTTCTTGGAAACCACTTGAACTTTATCACAGGGCCAGAGAATCGTGCGACTTCGACAACTAAGCAGGCACCGCTTCCGTCGAACGTTATCATTGCATGGCTTCGTCAGCGTTCTCCTCGCTCTATAGGCCGATATTTATAGAGCCATCGTCTGTTGACCGCGTAACGACGGTGTCATTTTGCCGCAAAAGGTAAAGAATGTGACCTACGTTTCCTCAAAGCATTTGCATACCTGTTCTATCAAAACAGGTGTAACGAGAGGATTAATTGTGAGGGAGAGGTGTCCTAGCCTCCCCGAATCTTTCGCAATAATAGTAATAATAATAAAAGCCGGCAGATCCCACGCACTGTGGGAATCGATGTAATGCGAAGCAGCCGGGAAGGAGGAAATCATGCTTTACATAATTTGCATGTCATGTTTTACATGTTACGACCTGTCATTTGTGTTCATCATACAGTCACGTCGCGATATACCAATTTTGGTGTATGTCAAGCTAGCGAACTGGACGCAAGCGCACCATGAGCGTGGCATGTAAATGGCATTGTAGATGACATGCATGCCAAGATTTTCATGTTACCACCTGCCACTTATGTTCGTTATAAAGTCATGTCACTCAATACCAAATTTGCTGTATATCAAGCTAACGAAACGGCCGCGAGCACGCCATGAGCGTGGCATGCAAGTCATGTCGCACATGACAAGTCATGATTTCCATATTACCACTTGTCATTTATGTTCGTCATACAGTCATGTCACTCAATACCAAATTTGGTGTATATCAAGCTAACGAAACGGCCGCGAGCGCGCCATGAGCGTGGAATGCAAGTCATGTCGCTCATGAAGTCATGATTTCCATATTACCACTTGCAATTTATGTTCGGCATACAGTCATGTCACTCAATACCAAATTTGGTGTATCTCAAGCTAACGAAACGGCCGCGAGCGCGCCATGAGCGTGGCATGCAAGTCATGTCGCACATGACAAGTCATGATTTCCATATCATCACTTGTCATTTATGTTCGTAATACAGTCATGTCACTCAATACCAAATTTGGTGTATATCAAGCTAACGAAACGGCCGCGAGCGCGCCATGAGCGTGGAATGCAAGTCATGTCGCACATGACAAGTCATGATTTCCATATTACGACTTGTCATTTATGTTCGTCATACAGTCATGTCACTCAATACCAAATTTGGTGTATATCAAGCTAACGAAACGGCCGCGAGCGCGCCATGAGCGTGGAATGCAAGTCATGTCGCTCATGACATGTCATGATTTCCATATTACGGCTTGTCATTTATGTTTGTAATACAGGCATGTCACTCAATACCAAATTTGGCGTATATCAAGCTAACGAAACGATGCGAGCGCGCCATGAGCGTGGAATGCAAGTCATGTCGCTCATGACATGTCATGATTTCCATATTACCACTTGTCATTTATGTTCGTCATAGAGTCATGTCACTCACTACCAAATTTGGTGTATCTCAAGCTAAGGACACGGCCGCGAGCACGCCATGAGCGTGGAATGCAAGTCATGTCGCTCATGACATGTCATGATTTCCATATTACGGCTTGTCAATTATGTTCGTCATACAGTCACGTCGCGATATACCAAATTTGGTGTATATCAAGCTAACGAAACGGCCGCGAGCACGCCATGAGCGTGGCCTGCAAGTCATGTCGCACATGACAAGTCATGATTTCCGTATTACCACTTGTCATTTATGTTCGTGATACAGTCTTGTCACTCAATCCCAAATTTGGTGTATGTCAAGCTAACGAAACGGCCGCGAGCGCGCCATGAGCGTGGAATGTAAATCATACTTTTCATGACAAGTTAGTCATGATTTTCATGATATGACCAACCATTTGTATTCTTTATACAGTCATGTTATGCCATACCAAATTTGGTATAAATCCCATTAACGATACGGCCAGGTGAGCACAAAGTCGTAGGCGGCTAGATAGATAGATAGATAGATAGATAGATAGATAGATAGATAGATAGATAGATAGATAGATAGATAGATAGATAGATAGATAGATAGATGATAGATAGATAGATAGATAGATAGATAGATAGATAGATAGATACGCTCAAAGTCGCCGAAGTTCGCTAAGAAATGCTTCGCATTTAATAATAATAAAATCTGGGGTTTCACGTCCCAATACCACGATATGATTACGAGACATGCCGTAGTGAAGGGCTCTGGAAATTTCGACCATCTGGTGTTCTTTAACGTGCGCTCACATCGCAAAGTACACGGGCCTCTACCATTTCGCCTACATCGACATGTGACCACCACGGCCGGGATCGAACCCGCTACCTTCGGGTCAACAGCCGAGCACCATAACCCCTGTTCCACCGCGGCGGACTGGCTAACAGTCTGGCGGCAGTAAATTATTCAGGGAACAGAGGTATAATGGGCATTATCTCCTCGGATCTGTATTTTGAAGTTATCGTAGCTTCACTATTGTCACCATATGCCACGCACTGCATGCATTGTCACACCCCCGACCGGCCGCAAACAGGTACAGATAAGATAAAGGTAGCCCGTCGCACTCGTGCAACCGATTTTTGAAGTGCCTTGAGGCGCGGCCAGGGGAAGGGAGGGGGGGGGGGCGAGGGGAGCAAGATTTTGAAAGGCATTACGTACCGGCTAGCAAGTCAAGGTGACCGTATGGAGAACCTCTTCGGAGTGAGCTTGCGTAGGCAGCACGTGCGCCTCTCGCATGCGCCCTTTTGTCCTCAGATAAGAGTTATCAGAAGAGAGTCGCCGGCCGCACAAAGAAGACGGTGGGATGTTTTTGTAATGAACAACAAATAGCTTCAGCCAACCGTCCCTGCGCAGCACGTATGATGCATGGAAACTAATTCTTGGAGTGTATGTCTTCATTCTCAAAAGTAGATCAATCCCCACGTCCACGACATTTATTTATATATATATATATATATATATATATATATATATATAGTGTGTGTGTGTGTGTGTGAGCGCGTCGAATGTGCCTCTATTAACAGCCACTACAGGTCGACTTTGCACCAACAGGGCGTGTGGGTTCACGTACTTCGTTATACTTTACTAGGCGCAGTTGCTCTAGTACACTTGTTTACAAAAGCGAACACGTGAAAAATAAGGGGGGGAAAACCCAATGAACGATAGCATATTCCATATTCTTTGATGTCTTGAATCGTTTATCATCTCCATGATGACCGCTTATAACCGCTCCTTGACATATAACACATCTTATGTTTTATGTCAATATTGTCGGTATGCCACGTTTGTGACGGCAGGAGCGGCACAAGAAATGCGTCTCGAGTAGCGAGAAAGATGGAAAGTGAACCCATGACGACATGTTATCGCGAAAACGCCGGATATATGCTTGTTTCGACAAGAGCACTTATCTTTTCTTGAGGCGCACGCTACACTTGTACGCTATCTGTTCCGGTGTGTCGGCTATAGAAGTGCCTACCTGGCAGCAATCTTTTATATTAGACAACCTATATCGGGGTCGATAACAACATCGTCTAGGTCGCCTTTTCATTGTGTATAACAGCTTTGCGGACACTCAACGAAAGTTCGCGCCATCATAATATACTTGCCACAATGGCTCATGATACGGTCGGCACGTTTATGTTCTCTGCAGATACTCCGTGTGCCTTCTCGCATAAGATCGACGTCTCCCTCGCACGCTTCCTTCCACAGAAGAAGCCGCGCCGTGAAGCTTACCTCGATGGGCTCCGTCGCCGCCATGCCAGCATTATTTTATTATTATTAAAGGGGCACTGCAACACTTTTTGAGCATGGTCAGAAAAAACGCTGCCGGTCGGTAGTCTAGGCTCCCGAGAACACGCGAGCCAGATATTATAGCGCAGCACGCGACATGGAATTCACAATTAATTCTCAAAGTCGGCTAAAAATTGCTTTCTCTTCTCTCGACAAATGACGCTACAAGCTCAAAAATCACTCGTCACAGCCATTGTATCAGCCATTGGCTGACTTGAGCATGGCGCACTCGGTCGTTACAGGGGCGGCCGCGCGAGGCCGCGACTTGTCCACGCGGACGCGCGCGCGATCGCACGGAAAAAAGCCACGTAATCGCAGAAAAAAGGAAGAGAAAAAAGTGCTCAAGATCACGAGGCGCGCGTGACGTATTTTCTTTTCCCGTGCCATCCCTCCCTGCCTAGCTTCCAGCGCTTTCGTCGGGACGATAGAAGAGAGAATGCAATTGCAGCGTGTGGCAAATCTTTGTAACTCCGCTTGTACTGCACGTATTCTAAAAATTTTTGCGGCGGTGAATTCGTGAGGCATTAAGCTCCTTTAGTGAATCCATTCTATGGCTACTTGGAAAAGTGTTGCAGGGCCCCTTTAATTTAGCATACATCGCCCGAGTGGGCATTATTGTTGGGGGGGTAAAAAAAAACTCAGACACTTGTACAGTCGAAGCAATCAAGTACATTCGCGCAGCACTGCGTGCGCATTCACCCAGAACACGCATCTTGTAGTGAAGAACAAAAAGCATCAGGGAGATGATCGACAACACATGCATCCAGCTTATTTCCATTGACGAATAGTAAAAGGAAAAATGAATGAGCAAGGACACTCGAACGACAGCTGACCTCACGGATTTTTTTCGCATTCGGCAGCATTCTTGCTGCTGTCGCGACATTGCTGGACAAACGCTCTCAATTGTGTGCTGAGCGTGTATGCCATGTCGTATACGATTGCCATGCGCAAAACACGTACCAAATACGACTCGAAGTGTGTCTAAATAGTTTCTAGCGGGGCTGCACAATATCCGTCCACCATCGGTCGCTCTCACCTGATGCAACGTCTACATGCGCATTGGATTACTGTCGCTATTTTTAAACCCAACGCACTTGTATCGCAAACATTGCTCCCGCCACTCAAACTCAATCATGGATCGACTCACCCAGATTCAGACCGACACGTATCGCTCTTACACTTGGTTAATTTGAGTCGAGCGTGCTTCGAGCTAAATTTTTTGGTGGTTTGGAGTGCGAATGAGCCTCGCTGAGCAAACATTTGGTAAGTTTAAGTCCCTGGAAGGACTTTGCGTAACGAGTGGGTAACGAGAGGGTCGTTGAATGCTTCCCCCCCCATTACAAAGGATCAGCCATAATTCTTCATCACATCACCCACAGCATCAAAAAAGTGCGCATAATGCCTTACAAATGTGTGGCATGTACCACGCTTTTTCTGCATAACGACGAATATTGGACGATTCCCTACTTCACAAAAAATAGGATGATTTATAGCGTAGTGTACTTGTTTTATTTGTCAATTAAGGAAGCCCATTATACGTGGTTTTCCGACCAGCTGCGCTTTCCGCGCAGGCTGGTCGTTTTTTAAGAGCGGAGTTCTTAACTCTTTTCGTTGCGTCTGCTAGTGGGAACAGAAACTATCATAATCGGCGTGCGCTCTTCGTCCTCTTCTTCCACTCAATTCTCTTCTTCCTCTTCTGCTTCGCTCCCAAAACACGTGTGCCTATTTCTCCGGCATGGCCTGTAATAACCCTGATGGATGAGCGGAGAGTCGGTATCGAGCCCAGAGAGCGAAAGAAAGAAAGAAAGAGACAGAAGGAAAAATATAAAGAGTCAGAAAATATTGGCGAACAAAAAATTGCTCGTGAAGCAGCGGCATTCGAACTCGCGCACCTAAGATCCGAAGGCGAACGTCTTAAGCACTCTGCTATCCAGGCGCACTGACAGATAACAGCATAGACTTGAACTCTATCGTATAGCAAGGTGGTAGAAAAGGGAAGTGCGGTCGCGTAGGAGAGATGTGAGGGCGAGGAGAAGAGAAAGGAGGAGGGGGAGAGAGTGAAGCACAGACTATAAAGAACGAGAGAGAGACGTCCAAAAGCAGATAGAGAGAAAAATGGAGTCAAAGAAAAAGAAATTAAGAAAGAGAGAGAGAGAACGAATAGAAAGAAAAAAAAGCAAGCGAGCAATAGAAAGAGAGACAGTCAGACAATGGTAGGAAAGAAAGAAAAAAGATAGAGAAAAAGGACGAAGGAATAGAAAGGAAAAAAAAAAGAGAACTGGACAAAAGAAAGAGATATCAGCAAGGACAAAGAGGAGAGAAAAAAAGCTGGCAGATCCCACGCACGGTGGGAATCGATGTAATGCGAAGCAACCAGGAAGGAGGAAATCATGCTTTAGATAAATTGCATGTCATGTTTTGCATGTTAGGACCTGTCATTTATGTTCGTCATACAGCCACGTCGCGCAATACCAAATTTGGTGTATATCAAGCTAACGAAACGGCCGTGAGCGCGCCATGAGCGTGGCATGCAAGTCATGTCGCACGTGACAAGTCATGATTTCCATTTTACCACTTGTCATTTACGTTCGTCATACATGAGCGTGGCATGCAAGTCATGTCGCACATGACAAGTCATGATTTCCATATTACCACTTGTCATTTATGTTCTTCATACAGTCACGTCACTAAATACCAAATTTGGTGTATATCAAGCTAACGAAACGCCCACGAGCGCGCCATGAGCGCGGCATGCAAGTCATGTCGCACGTGTCAAGTCATGATTTCCATTTTACCACTTGTCATTTACGTTCGTCATACATGAGCGTGGCATGCAAGTCATGTCGCACATGACATGTCGTGCTTTCCATATTACCACTTGTCATTTATGTTCTTCATACAGTCACGTCACTAAATACCAAATTTGGTGTATATCAAGCTAACGAAACGCCCACGAGCGCGCCATGAGCGTGGCATGCAAGTCATGTCGCACATGACAAGTCATGGTTTCCATATTACCACTTGTCATTTATGTTCGTCATACAGTCATGTCACTCAATACCAAATTTGGTGTATACCAAGCTAACGAAACGCCCGCGAGCGCGCCATGAGCGTGGCACGCAAGTCATGTCGCACATGACAAGTCATGATTTCCGTATTACCACTTGTCATTTATGTTCGTCATACAGTCACGTCACTCAATCCCAAATTTGGTGTATACCAAGCTAACGAAACGGCCGCGAGCGCGCCATGAGCGTGGCACGCAAGTCATGTCGCACATGACAAGTCATGATTTCCGTATTACCACTTGTCATTTATGTTCGTCATACAGTCACGTCACTCAATCCCAAATTTGGTGTATACCAAGCTAACGAAACGGCCGCGAGCGCGCCATGAGCGTGGCACGCAAGTCATGTCGCACATGACAAGTCATGATTTCCGTATTACCACTTGTCATTTATGTTCGTCATACAGTCACGTCACACAATACCAAATTTGGTGCATATCAAGCCTAACGAACGGCCGCGAGCGCTCCATGAGCGTGGCATGTAAATAATATTTTTCATGACAAGTTAGTCATGATTTTCATGATATGACCAGCCATTTATGTTCGTCATACAGTCATGTTATGCCATACGAAATTTGGTATAAATCGCATTAAGGATACGGACAGGAGAGCACAAAGTCGTAGGCGGCTACATAGATAGATAGATAGATAGATAGATAGATAGATAGATAGATAGATAGATAGATAGATAGATAGATAGATAGATAGATAGATAGATAGATAGATAGATAGATACGCTCAAAGTCGTCGAAGTTCGCTAAGAAATGCTTCGCATTTAAAAGCAGATAGATGAGACAAAAACAGAGAAGCATGGGAATAAAGAAAGAGAAAAATAAAGGGAAGCAAAGAAGGCAGCCCATCTCCGCGCTACTTTCACCCTTGGCACACCTAGTGCGAAGCTTCCTTAATTTTTTCTTTCCCCTTTAGGTGCACCGTTTCGATGTCACGTATCTTCAGATACGAATCCGTTTCCACCAGCAATGGCACACAGGAACTCGTGAAACTTCGGCAGCACAATTCAGGAAGTAGAAATTCACGAAGCGCCCCCCCCCCCCTTCCAATCTACCGGTGCGCAGCCTGTGGTGCCGCTGATATGTCTGGCACCTTAAAAACGTTGTTGCCGCTCACGATTTCCTCTACGAACACATTCAGAACATCCTGCTTCTTTTCCTTTTGCATAATCGTACTCAGCATTCCATGCTTTTTTGCGGGTGTTTTAGCTAACAATAAGGAAAGCGCATGCGAATGCCTATGCTACCGTGTTTGTTTAACTGATACTGAGTGAGAACGTGATGGTATAAGCAGAATGAGCAGAGGAAGTGCTTCAGACAGGCTGGCTGAGGCACTTCCATCTGTTGGCTCCCATCTTGAGTGGAAGGGAAGTGTGAGTGTTTTTCAAGGATTGCCAAGTTGCGCTAAGTACTTACAATTTGACGAGTTACCACCTAGCCCAACAAGTTTTAATAGGCTAACTGATAATCCAGATTTGCTTCACCGTAAGTTCACTTTTAATCACATTAAATTCGCTAAATTCATATCATTGTCGGTCAATCTACTCTT
>JALIZH010011454.1:0-24611 GCA_030522465.1 Rhipicephalus appendiculatus
AAAAAAGGAAATATTCCCGACGAATACTGAAACGGGATACGTATACAAAGACTCGATTACCAACGCTGCCGCCACGTTCAGCGTGCAACCCTTCGATACGGGTCTGAGATTCGTCGCCGTCCCTGTCTTATTCCATGCCCGGATTTCCCGTTTCAACTCGGCGTTCTTATTTTTCTCTATCCCGCGCTACGTTTCCTTCGCGACACTCTTTCATTCTCTCTCATTTTTTTCGGCACTGCATGGGCCATCTATGATATCCCAACGCAGTTTTCAGCGTGCAAGCCATGGATGCCCACGCCGAGGCAAAGAAGAAAGTAACTGAACGTTATTTGTCTTGGATTGGCCGTCTCATTTTTTCGTGTGTCCCGGGCTATTGTGTGCGTCCCCATATGTGACGACTGACGCTGAAACCCTCATCTCGAAATTTTACAGCCGGGTGCGCTTGTCCGAGGATGACCTTTCACCACTTTAACAAACACAGCTATGCGCACATACATTAACTGGGAAAAGATTCTCCCCTGCGGTATTTTTGTGAACGGCGGCCAGCGAATACTATAGGCCTCAATACAGGACTTACAGAAGGCTGGACGTAATGAACGCTTGTGGGGTGCGTGAGAACACGAAACACCTACAGGCTGGTCGTACACAAAGGATTATTTGCGCACCTACCTCGACGTAGACTATGTGTGCGCAGCAAATATGGGGATAGTGGGTTTCTTTTTCTCTTAGCAGGGTACTTTCAACGCAATGTTCACTCAGGAAAACCAACTCATCTTGAGGTAGCCTACAGGTGCAAGTATCACCCTGAACAATAATATGATGACGCCAACAGTCAATGACGGCAAGGAAGGTATAGGAGACATTATTTGTAGTTCTTAATTTTGGTGCAGTAATTATGATATAACTGGAAATTACCCGGGGTGTTCAAATGAAAAGGTACGAAACGACACTGTGGGTGTAAATGAAGACTTTGTTCAAAGTATGCACCATAGGTCCGAGCACAACGGTCCCATTGGTGAACGAGCCGAAGAAACTTTTTTCCCAGAATTCCTGGGACCATGACGAGACCCAGTCCTTCACAGCGTCCTTGAGTTCGTCGTCCGAGTTGCAGCACTTTCATTTCAGGTGGTTTTTTTTTTTCAGGGTTTTTTTATATGTTTTGCACCGCCAACATTCGCAATGCGACACGCAGATCAGTTATCACTCGTCCATCTTATTGATGAGATCGGCCGTGATTGTTTGCCTGGTCACCAGTCACCAACCAAACTCTTACTGTCTGCACGAAAACGTGCACTCCATTTTCGCAAAAGCTTGTCGGACATGCAGTCTCCCCCGTGTACGGTCACCATCCGGCGATGAAAGATGGCCGGTTTAACAACTTCTGCTGCCACAAATCGGATAACGCGTCGTTGCTCCTCAATTATCGAATTTTGCTTTGTGAACGCCATCCTGCCCTAATACGCACTACGTCGTCAATTGGACGGGGCTCTTTATAAGATCCTCTGCCCTCTCCTGCGCATGCGCGCGCCCCCGCATGCTCCCTTTTACGGCGGAGATTCCAATCGCCTCCCCTAGATGTATCGCTACGTTATCCCATAGCGACATAGGCATCTGTATTAACGGTTGCGTTGTTACGACGTTTCGTACCTTTACATTTGAACACCCCTTGTAATTAGTCGACAAAGAGTACAACTTTACGTTGGTAGAGTCCTAACCTACAACCTGTGAAGGTCACGACCGACGCTCAAGTAAGTCAGCTACTTCAGTGATCGTTCTGTCGTCTACTTTATTGGGTGTTTTCGTGCGTATAATCCTGGGAGTGTTAGCCAGTGCCACTCGCTATCGTGGTTACATTCTGGCGTCTAAATAGTGCTTACAGAAGCTATAAATCAATGCCAACTAGCCCAATCTCCTCAAAGGTTTCTAAGATGGCTTAGCCATCTGTGTGCAATAAAAACGAAGCAAATACAAAGAAACTCTGTAGGGCAGTGCACGCACCTCTGAGAGGATGTTGCGGGCATGAAGTTTCAAATCAAAATTGCATAACATCGAGCAGATCACTGCTAGATCCAAGTGGACACGCTGCTTATATAATACTGTTCTTCATGTAGTATGCAAAAGCTAAAAGGAAGGTAGCTGAAGAAACTCGCGGTGTACAGGCTAGTGATCTTTATGTCGGTGCCCCTAGCTCCCCTAGCATCAATAATGAAAAATTACGGTATGTAGACGTGAGCCGTTCATGTGGTCATTCGTTATCATGTATAACATTGGAGAATGCAAGATAACCGCTGGTCATTAACGGTAACAGACTGGATTACAAGAGAAGACAAGCCCTCGAGTGGGAGGCAGAAAGTTATGTAGGCAGATGAGATTAAGAAGTTCGCTGCTGCAATGTGGCCGCCGCAGCACAGAAGCTGGATGATTTGCGAAACATGGGAGAGGCATTTGCCCTGTAGTGAACGTAGCCAGGCTCATGATTATGACGATGATGATGATGATGATGATAATAACATTCATCTGATTTGTTGGTGAAGTAGTCGAAAGTCAGCCCTGTTCTTGTTGTGAGGCGTAAACTTCATTTGCTGTATTCGCAATGCGAGACGGATTTTATGCTGTAATGGTCCCTACTAGAGCGTGAATGGATTCTTGGGCGCCACGTCGGCGCACACCCATGCGTGTTTTTAGGGGCGAAGCTCCTTAGGGTGTGTGTCTGTCCCTCCTCTGTAGTATGTAGTAGTAGTAGTAGTAGTAGTACGTAGCCACGTATAGTGGGATGTATCCCCTCCACGTGATAAAGATGACGATGACGCCTGATGACCATGAAGAATAAGCGCGTGCCAGTATAGTGGAATGTACCCACTGCACGTGATAACGATGACGATGACGCTGATGACCATGAATTATAAGCGTGTTCCAGAACACACATTCTCTTTCTGCCATGGATAAAAACGATCGTGAACGTGCTCTCGCCCTCGAAAGGCAAACCGGCAACGCCGACAACAAACGTTCCCCTGAGCTTAACGTCTTATATGAGGAAAACAAAAAATCACAGCATATCCACGGAGTGAATGATGATGAGTGGGCGAAGCTCCGGAGGTTCATCGGTAAAAACCATGAATCTTTCGGGAATCTTGCCCAGCACATCATCAAAGACGTGACAAACACTGTGTGTATATATATACAAGAAATTTATATTTTATTCGCGAGCCGTGATTTTCCGTTTTGTTTTCGTTTCTTCGTTGGTCGTGGTTACCGTTTACATAAGCCGTGGCTTCCGTTCCCCGTTCATTATAACGGCTTTATGGTCGGTGGAATGGAGGGAGTGTGGTTCCTGGATGGGTCGTAGTCGAAAGTTTGCAAAGACGAGATCGATGCAGGTTCCTCGGATGGTGGTTGGTTGCATGTGGTCAAACGATATGCATGTGAGACCATATCGCGATGCCATGTGTTGTATGGCATCGCGATCGTCATCGTCATCAGCGTCATCGTTATGACGCATAGTGGGTACATTCCA
The DNA here is from genome assembly GCA_030522465.1 of Rhipicephalus appendiculatus. Classification (NCBI taxonomy): domain Eukaryota; kingdom Metazoa; phylum Arthropoda; class Arachnida; order Ixodida; family Ixodidae; genus Rhipicephalus; species Rhipicephalus appendiculatus. The sequence continues at coordinate 3,515 of JALIZH010011454.1, forward strand.
GTGGGCACAGCACATTCCATGTGCTGTGCCGTGATGGCAGCGTCATCGTCATCGCACAGGGGTGGCTACGACGACAACGCAGGACTACGCGGGACTAGCTTACGCCTTAAGGAGCTTCGCCCCTAAAATCAGGGGAACCCCCTCCTTGTAGTCCGTAGAGCTCTTGGACAAAATCATCATCTACCCCATATGTAGATAATAAAACATTGTGTATATACTTTATCAATATGTAAATAATGAAACATTGTGTATATACTGTATGTATAATCACACCACACCCACGCGTTTGCGTGTCAGGTCTTTGTATGATGATCGAGTGGGCAAAATTTACGGGGATTGACGGTTTACCAGATTACCTCCGGAGCTTCGCCCACTCAACATCATTCACTTCGTGGATATGGCGCGATTTTCCCCCATCTTGTCAGTGAATTCTAACGGTAACACAGTCGTTTCGTCAGACATCCATAGCGTTACACACGCGCCACGCATGCAGACGCACGGGCCTGAAAGGATGCTCTTCTGCAAGAGAACGCTTGTAGAGGTGAAGCCCTCTTTCAAGAAGAATGACAACGCGCACCACTGTGAAGCGGACAACAGACTGTGTCTCCTCAAGAAACAAGGGCTCGTATTCACAAACAAACAAACAAAAAAAAAAAAGCATTTTACGCTACATTTGTTCGTAAGACAAAAATTTGAGCCAACCGCGATGCCGGACATATCTTAGCGAATGTCATCAGCTAATAGCAAATAACACTTACGGACGAGAAGCTTTGACAATACGGCCCAAGATTCCGATGCCATTAACGATTACTAATATTATGTCAAACCTTGACTGCTGTATAGTTTTGATTCATTCATCTTTTTTCTTCGCGCACGAGGCGAGCGCCGGCTTTAACGCTCAAAAATGTGCCTTCGCTCAAAAACCGCTTTTAAACTGTGTTCTAATTCCCCCACGACGGTTTTTATTTGTGTAACACTGACATCTGTTCATAACGAAATCAGACACATAATGGGTAATAGAACAGTTCTAATATTGGCTTCACGCTGGACCTCATAACATAAACAAGGTTTAAATCTGGGCCAGTTGGTGCACGATCGCAGTTCACCGACGAACCGACAAACACAGCTAGCGTGACCAAGAACTAAACAACAGCCTCTTCTCGTCTATTTATTGCTTGCGAAGGCTGTGTTTTAACGGCGAAGCTGTTTAAGCTCATCGTAATTTGTTTGTTGGAAACGTAAATTATCATCATCCTGAACCGGCGTGCTCTCTGCATCATCATCTCCTGCTGCGCTTCCAGAACACGTGCGCCGATTTCTGCGGCGTGGCCAGTAATAACCCTGATGGGTGAGACGATCGACTACATAGAAAGAAAGAAAGAAAGAAAGAAAGAGAATTTTCACGAGGCGAGATTCGAACTCGCGTACCCTCGATCCGAAGGCGAGCGTCCTAACCACTCGGCTATCCAGGCGCGGTAGGAGCACATAGCATAGCCCTCTATAGTATAGTGCAGCAGCGGGTGGGAAAGGAAGTGAGCGTGAGGAGGAGAGACGTAATGGTGAGTAGGAAGGAAAGGAGGAAGGGAGAAAATAAAGCACAGCACAAAAGGAACGAGAAATAGAGAAAAAGAAATGCTGAAAGAGAAAGTAGGGGAGAGAATCGAAGAGAGAAAAATAAGTCTAAATGAACACGGAAAAAAAGGACATAGAAAAAACAAAGAAGGGAGATAAAAAAGAAAGAGAGGAAGAAAGAAAAAGAAAATTTGCAAAACGCAGCAAAACAGCCAGGACTAAATAGGTACCCAGCAGCTCTGCCGTCTTTTTAGCATTGCGCCTAAAGTGCAAGATATGCAAATTTTTTTTTTCATTTAACCTTTTTTACCTGATATCATAATTAACATTACGCTAAGAATAATCTCAAATATCTACTGCAGAACTTATTTATTATAATGCAACTATTTGATTAACGCAGATGCTATGAATACACACAGCACCCTTTTTAAAAAAGTTTAAGCCTACTATAGTTTTCAGCTGCTCTATCACTGCTAAAAAAATTATAAATCGTTACAAAAAAAAAAAAAAAAAAAAGCGTCTGTGCATGGTGACAACCTAGTCTATTGTCACACTTACATCTAAAATTCCTAGCGATATAAAAGTGCTTACCCAGTATTAGGCGCTCTTATACACTGCGGTTATAGAGTGATGAAAAGTATTTTATTTTAGCGACAATAAACAGTTTTATTTGTCATGATCGAATTGAAAACTATGCATATCATAGGTGTCCTGTTTATTTATTTGTTCATATATTACGATACTGCAATTGCCAGAAGGCACTGCTGTAGGCGGGATGTTACAGATTAAGAACAAACGCTAAGAATGGACGCTAGGAATGGTTACAACGGGAACAAACCAAGAGCAAACAGGCCCATAGTAAGCACCATAGTGCAAAAATGGTAAGATGAACGTACGAGTGTTCTGTAGTTTACGGCTCTCTAATGTATATAACCACCTATGGTTTCACAAATTCGCAAACATTCTACTACCCATTCAAGTATTCTCAGCCGTGAAACATCCTCATACCTAGCCCTCCCCCCCCCCCCCCCCCTAAAAAATATTAAAAAAAACGCAACAATAACAACAGAATGAGAATCACCACTTGGAACAAAACGAATTCTGTTTGAACTTCGAGCACGGTGCGCAAACATCCGGGCACGCGCCGCACGGCGCGAGCGCTCGTCTGTCGAATCAGAGCCCCAGTGACAGCTGTGAAGCGAGCCCCGATCGGCACTCACTGTGTGTACACGTGCCTTACGCGTCCTCACGCTTGCGTCTTCTGCCGAGGCACCGCTGGTGCAATTCACACAACACGCGAACGCGTCCTCCCCGATTTCAGCACGTGTCGTTGTGCAAAACCCGCGAGCGACTCTGCGTGCTCGCTGAAGCTGCTTGTTTGCTGCCCGGCGGCTCTGATCGTGCGACAAGAAAACACTCGAACGTGCGCTGTTCTCTCCCCGTCAATTTGTGAACCCCCTTACGAGACAAATACGCTAGACGAAGTCTCGTCCCAAGGCACGTTTTTGTCTCCAAATTGAGAACAGCTATTTTAGACTACGTCTCAAGGACTTCGCGGCTTCTGCGGGAATCATCCCTAAGTGTGCGCCGACTTTGTGTCGGCTTAGACAAAACATTGAAGAAGGATTTCAGTCTAGTAAGCACGTCAACCATGGAGACAATGTCACAGCAAAGTGGGCCAGCCTTCGAGCCAAGAGACACGTGTACATTGTTCCTCTCATTCCAGGCGACTGTTTTTTTTTATTGTCTAAAAAATGGGTGCCAGGATTGACATGAATAACATACACTTCTCAGTACGATGTGCGGCATGCGCTGAAGCATCAATTTCAAGATGGTGGCGGGGTTTGCGTCCGGCTATCTTTCTTAGAAAGCGCGAAATCACTGTGATTCTAAACACCACACCGACCAGGCTCATTTATACAACATCTAATCAGGCGCTTCATAAAAGCTTTTTCCCAGAGTCAGGCGAAGATTCACGATGATCAAAAATGTTCTGAGCCCATGTTCAGTGCCGAACGAAGGCATCTCCGAGTGACCTCCAGTTAGCCCTGCCTTGCGCGAGCTGATTTCATTGTATCCTTGCGAACTCCTTTATATCGTCGCACTGTCTGAATCGTTGCCGTCCTCTAATTCTTTTTTCCCATCCCTTGATATCCATTCGTTGCTCTAATTGACAATCTGTTGTGTGTCCTACGCATTATTTACCTGGCCCTTGTTCACTCTCTTCGTTTAATATTTATTATTATTATTTACAGGATACTGCAGGCTTAGAACAGAGCCCATACACGAATTATATCAAGGGTGAATGAATCACAGGTACTTGTACAAAAAAAAAAAAAAAAAAAAGATGGCAATTGTCAATCGAAATAAGTAGCAAACGCACAAGTATGCACACATATATAATTAATATACTCATACATACACGCGTACAATTGCAATTCATAATCAATAGTATTTTAAACGCATAATTCAATAGCAATTCATATGTAGAACAAGTATATGCACATACATAACTATATCCACCTATATATACCTGTATACATATACCACACGACACAGCAACAAGGAAACCATTATGCAAACACATGCGTGTAATCGGTTGGGACTACAAGTGCACAAAAATTTTCACAATTAGACTCCGAAAAGGGAAAGTGTTTGACTATGATGTAATTGAGTCGAATGAGTGAATGTTTCGTAGTGACTCAACCGGCAGAGCGTTCCAGCCTGTAATGGTTCGAGGAAAAAAAAGAGAACTTAAATGTGTTGGTACGTGTTTGAAATGGTGTTATCGATTCAGCATGGAGATTTCTAGTTAGTCGTGACGTCATAGGTTGTATGAACTGGCAGTGCAGAATGTTTGTTTTTTGTTAAATGAAAAATAAACTTTAACATCAGGATTTTAAAACGGAGCTGAAGTTCTTGTAGGTTATATTCTTGCATGATAACTGTCGCGGAGTCTGTTATGCGGTACTTAGAGAAGATAAACCTAATGCATTCACATTGAATCATTTCTATGGCAGGGATGGTTTTTTTTAGTGTGTGGGTCCCAAATAATGAATGCATACTCCAGAGTAGGTCTAATAATGGTATTATAGGCTAACAGCTTCATCGATGGCGGGACAAGTCGAAGTTTGTACTTGAGAAAGTATAACTTATCAACTATGACGCCAGCTAAACCGGTTTGTTGCTAGTGTAAAACCGTAAACAAGTTTCACGATGTAAAAAGCGCTACTAGCACGAAGACTCAGAACCCCGTCATGTGTTCTTTCTGAGACTTCGTGCAAGTAGCGCTTTTTTCGTCGTGAACCGTTACCAGCATGCCCAATTGGCAGTTATCCTAAACGTTAACAAGGCTTTTAAAGGGACTGTCGATGAATGACAGGGAAAGCGATGTGGAAATAACGGTAATTCTGATTTGCACTGCGACAGAAATCATGTGCATTGCTTGAAAAATTACGTTTAGCCATGCATTCTAATTTGTGCACTGTAATTAATTCATTAACTGATCGTATTTTATGCTAAAACCAAGGTAGGAGTGACTTTTTATATGAAAATGCACAGATTAATCAATGTTCGCACTGTATCAATTCACAAGCAACAGACATGGAAAGACCGTCAGTCAGCATTAGAGGTGCTATAAATTGAACACGTCAACAATTCACAGCACAATAACAAGATCCACGTACAGGGAACGCGATTTACACCATGTCTACATATCACGCAAGGAATAAGGTTACTCAATATTAGCCTGCATCGCGGCAATACTAGAGAATTTAACAACACTTTCTGGTTTCTGTAATGACAGCATTCTCTGGGACAGAAAATGAAATCACGTACGGGTCTTGCCGAAGAAGCCAATACTAAAGCAATGCTTAAAGCAGCTCTCATCTGGAAAACCTCCTTTCCGCTACAAACTTCCCGCTTATATTAATTGTTATGCTTCTTAGTTTTACAGCGAAGATGCATATGGCCAGAGTTCCGTGTATTTTTCCTGCACGACTACAAAAACACATGCGTGCCACACATATTGGGCAAAGCCCACCACTCAGCACTGGTGCACTACAAGTGAAGAAGGCAACACACGGGCTGCAAACACCAATTCAGATCATCCACGAAACGTCAAGCCCATTAGGCAAGCCAGAAAACACGACGCATATCGTGGTACGGAGAATGCGGCAAAAAGGACGCAGGCACCATGCTACTCCAGCGGAAAACTTCAGAGGAGCATAGGTTAAAGTCAAGAGGGATTTCCTCGTCGGACTCATCTGATTAAGTTGCAGCGTGCGCGATCGGCTATGTTTTGAAATTCTTTGTCGCCTCTGTGCTGCGTGCTAGTTAGTTCCGCATAGTCAACCACATTCACGGGGTGTAATGGCGCAACATGTTTTATCAAGGCGAAATTGACTGTCGGCGTCAGAACGAGCGATGCTAAAAATCGTCATCACGGAATGACGTCCCCATTTTACGTCATCATGACGTCGCAGGTCACCGAAATTTGTGACGCAAAAAGGACGTCACACGATGACGTCATGACATGACATCGCCGCTTGGTCTAAGTGAGCCGATCCCAGAGGCACTGCTAAACGACGCGAGGTGCACAAAGCTTCTAGTGCCTCCAATCACGGAGACAGCGCGAAGCCACGGTGGGTGCTTAAAGCTTTCCGGGATAGGGGATGAATGCGATAGACTGAGGAAAAAAAATAATAAAACGGCTTTCGCCTACGAATTTTCTGAAGCGAATGCATGTGGGACCGCGGGACTTTATATCTTTGCTTACATATACACTTGGTTTGATAAGATGGGTTTAAAAAACAGTCTTTCAACAATGGGAAAGGAGCATCTGGCCCTAAATGCTAAATTCAACCATGAAATTATTCTCAAAATACGTGTATCCGGTTGTCATCACATACTAGCATGTCGAGGATTCTCGACTAAGCGTTGTACCAACGAAACAGTGCAAGCTGCAATACTGAATTTCACTGCTTAGGCATATCGATCAAAATGTGACGGTAGCGTGAAGTTTGCTAAAGTTGGAAGCGTTCGTGAAATCAGGAAGGTACCACATCTTTCCTGCAGTTTAGGAATCAATAGGAACACTGCACCCGTATTGGTAGGAATATAATGTAAACGAAAGCGGCGATCATTATGGTAAAAGGCGGGGAAAACATATGCTTAGAATGCACACAATGTAGGGGCCGGAGCAATGTTTCCGCGCTGCACGCAACTAAAGCGACTAACGATGAGGCTCGATGCAGCATTCGCTACAAGGCACGGCCCGCTAGGAGGACAGGGGAAGAGAAAGAGAGCGAGAGAGAGGAGGACGGTAGAAGCGGAAGCGAGGCTAGCATCGAGCTCTCTGCATGCACAGCATGCATACGTTGCCGACGAAGAGGCCTTCCTGTCTGGCCGTGCTTTAGGCTGTGCGCGCTATGGCGCGTATGTCTGTAACGCCGCGGGCGCGCGGCAAAGCACACGCGCAATTTCCGAGTGGCCAAACTCGGTTACAAACCCCGCACACGTTCCTGGCAAGGCAGCGCTGCGCAGGGCTCGCGCGCGAGCCCCTTTCGTTGGGCGGTGCGGGCAAGCAAATTGCAACTTCCGTCGCCCGGCCAAGCTTCCTCTTCTGCCTCCTCCTCGTCAGGTTCGTCGCTTCCGCTGCGCTGTCTTTTGTCCTTCCGCTCCCTCTCTCCCACTCTCCACAATATTCTCTCCTGCCTCTTTCTCATGACACTCTGTTGTCGTCGTCTGCGGCCGTCTGAAATTTATAAATTCGTGACAACACTTGTTTGCAGTGCTGAAGATACGAACCACGCAAAACTGGGGGGAAACTGTAGTGTCTCGTTTTGTTTTTCTATCGTGCGAGGTACCTGCACAAAAAAAAAAATAAAAAAAAAAAGACGACAAAAACAATTACCACCGAAGCCCCCGTACATACGTGTCTCAAGCATTTCCGCCTCCATCCAAAATGCGGCCGCCACGGCCGGGATTCGATATCGAGACCTGCGGGTCAGCAGTCGAAGCGCCATAACGACTAGACCAACTAAACCACCGCGGCGGGTTTGAAGCTAAAACGTGCAGTCCCAGTATTTTTCACTGGGTTAATCCCGGCGCTAGGCTTCATTAAAGTCATTCTAAATTATTGGTCTCGCTTGTCCACAAATTTCAATTGCTTTTGGCTGCCCATGTCATCCCATCTTTATTTTTAGTGGAACAGTGGTGAGTGGCTGGGTTCGCCCGCTTCCGGTAGCATATCCGCGCTAGGAGCCTTTGCGTAGCAGGACGGATGAATTCTGGTTTCGCCGAGTCATATACAGCTTCGTTGTAAAAGAAGTCATTCCACACTGCGAAGGTGGATGTCGGTGGAGCTGTTCGGAACAAGACCTACAGGTCACACAGATTTTCAAACTATAGCTCAACAGACACTCCATCCATCCATCCATCCATCCATCCATCCATCCATCCATCCATCCGTCCGTCCGTCCGTCCGTCCGTCTATCTATCTATCTATCTATCTATCTATCTATCTATCTATCTATCTATCTATCTATCTATCTATCTATCTATCTATCTATCTATCTATCTATCTATCTATCTATCTATCTATCTATCTATCTATCTATCTATCTATCTATCTATCTATCTATCTATCTATCTATCTATCTATCTATCCGCCTACGTCGTGGGGCACTCGCAGCTGTCGCCTTAACTCGGTATATACCAAAACTGGCATAGAAGGACAAGAGTGCATGACGAACAAGATTTACAGGTCATGACACGAATAACGCGACTTGCCTGTCGCGTACATCAAGAAAACCTGACAACCAGTCCCGCGTACGAGGCACATACGCGCATAACACGGCCCGTGGCTTAGGGGTATGCGCCACAAGTGATTCACAGTCTATATCAACCAATAATAGACTCCGGGAATCTTTACTCGAGAGCGTTAATGAGCTCGTGTCGCAGAAAATCCGGTGCAGGCGCCGACGGCGTTGTCTATGAGCGAAATGCCCCGAATGAAGCAAAAATTTAAGAATGACGCGTCAAGCCGGAATCGAACACACGCATTCTGCATGGCAGTCAAGTGTCGCACCACAGAGCTAGTCCAGTGCTTTAAAATGCTTAGGAGAAGGACCCCACAAAAGCGTCATGTAGGGGCAATGCTATTTCTGGTTGCAGTTTTGGCTATTCGCTTTTATAACAGCGTAATAATCATTTACAACACACTGCGAGTGTCCTGCATTGCTCGACTACGCCGACGACGGCAGCTCATAACACGCACATTATCGCACAGCAGTGGGGACTTCGTTGCTATAAAACAGACACCTCGGCTCGCAACTACTAAATTCACGCAAGGACATCGGTACCCCTCGTAAGGCTTGCCTCAAAGCAGGGGCGTAGCCAGAAATTTTTTTCGGGGGGGGGGGCACCCCTGATTTCGGGAGGGGGCACCTCCTTGAAATCGTCATTTTTCGCTCTGTATGCCATGGCGAAAAAAAATTTCGGGGGGGGGGGGCACGTGCCCGGTGTGCCACCCCCTGGCTACGCCACTGCCTCAAAGCGAAAAATCCTGCATATGCAACTTGCTGCTCGACGACTGCTTCGTGTTAAATAGATTCACACAATGCGTGGGACCTTCCGGAACATTTTCGTTTGTGCAACATGCGTCTTTCTGCCTCGACATCCGCCGTCTCTCACGGCTTCCCAAATGCGATTGGCGTTTCGTGCATGACCACAACGTGCGTTCCCTTGTTCTTTTTTTAGTGGACCAGTGCTGAGTGGTAGAGTTTGCCCAATTTGTGTGGTGCACACGTTCTTGCCGTCGGACGATGCACATGCCCTAATTATATCCAGGTTCGCATAGAAACATGCGTGCGCACATGCGCAGTATAGTGTGATAATATTGCTACTCACTCCGCAGTGCCTTTGTGGCTGTGCACTGCCTTTCTCAAAGTGTGGCAACCACGGTAGACTTACTATTTTTTTTTTTACTGCGCCGTATAAACGGAAGAAGAGAAGGCAAATAAAATTTTGTGTATGCATAAAGTAAACCGGCGTTGCGCATCACATAAAGGAGTGCGACTCCATTGTGTAAAAAGTTTATCTTTCCATTAGAACAATCTTGAGATTTAATTATGCCATCGCCGTTATCGTGATGTCCCCAGTGACAGCGAAAACAGGATGGGAAAGAAAAAAATGTAGAAACAAAAAAAGAAAGTAGAAATGACACCAATAATAAAAAAAAAACACGGAGAATAAGAAATGAAAGAACGAAGGGACATAGAAGGAATCAAAGGGGAAAATACGATGAAGATGCAAGAAATTAGGTAAACAGTAAAGAAGGGAAGAAAGAATGAGAGAACGAAAGAAAAACGTCTGAAAGAGGGATAAGTTCGTATGGGCTGTCTTACAGTTCTTTAATTAAACGCGTGCATACAGCCGCGATGTCCGTAAACTAGTGATGCTATCGACGGTACTATCGATACTATAGTATCGATAGTTGAGCCACTATCGAACTATCGATGGTACAAGAAACTATCGATAGCGCTATCGATAGTAAGTTTGAAAGTACAGTGGTCAACATACATGTCTAGAACGATGGAGTGTCGCACTCGGAACAGCACGAGCAACATCTGCAGTTCGAAACGGGCCAATTTTCTGAGCATGCGCGACGCCAGTGATGGGCCCGCCTTGCAGTTTCCGTCCTTGATTATCGCTGTGACCGCGATAATTGCTTTGGCCATCAGAAGCGCTGTCAACTGTGTGCGCCAAAAAGAAAAAAAAACGCAATCGCCTGGATTGGCTCCTGTTATACTGTTGAACTTATTCTCGATTCGTGGTATCGTATAATACCGAAAACGGTGGACTGCGTTTTTTGCTTTTTTTTTCTTTTAACCGTTCACAGTGCTTTCGGCGGCCAAAGCAGTTGTTGCATCCGCAGTGATAAAGAAGCATCAAAAAATTCAACGCACGCGCTCCGTTGGCACCGCGCATGCTCAGGTGGCGCGTATTTGCGAGTGCAGATGTCGCCCGTGCAGTTCCGAGCACGGCGCTCCTTCGTTCTAGATATGAGAGTTCACCACTGTACAATCGATAGTATAAAATCAACCACGCGAACTCATTGCAGCATAAACTTTATTCTCCGAATGCGTGGTGGAGCAGGAGATATAGCGGAGCAGGAGAAGCAGGCAGAAGGGCAAGAAAGTTGACATGCTTGCGTTCCTTCAGCAGAATGATTGACTGACATTATTAAGCTGAACTGTTCAGCTTTAGCAGAAAGGAAGTCGTCACGTGTGGCGGAACTGCGCGGCTTCAAACTTATATTGCATTTTGTGATTTGAAAATAAAAAATATCGAAAGCTAAGTTTTTAATTGTAAGGTGGAACTGGTTACTTTTGAATCCGAATTTATTTATGGACATATTCTGGCATTTTGATTGCGGCAATAATTTATTTCTTTCGCCAGAAGAGTGCTTATAAATTAAGCGAACTGAGTACTTCCGATAGCAGGCTATCGCAAATCATTTGGCAATATCGCCGTCCAACAACAGCATAATTATTCACAACACTATTGATTATACTATCAGTCACAATACTCCTGATGGTACTATTCATTGCACTCTCGATAATATGGATTGTTTACCGATACTCGTATTATCGATAGTTTCTTTACACTATCGATAGTTAAAAAAAAACTCGATATTTTCTGTTATTTGTTCTGTGTATGGGTGTCCCGTAGTGATGCAGAACTATCGGTAAATGGACTATCGATAGTATCGATAGTTTAAAAAAGAACTATCGATACTATCGATAGCCCATTTAACGATAGTTCTGCATCACTACCGTAAACACAACATGGTTACCAAACGGTAGGAAATACTTGTCGGCACATCGAAACACCCGGTTACTCATCTCTGCTAAAGCGCACTCAGCGCAAACATGGTGTATACCAAAATTACCTTAAACAACAAGAAAAGATAAGCATACACAGGCAATTTCCAATATGCCAGTTTACGCGCAAAAGCAAAGCTAATTGCCTATCGGAGAAAAGTCAATTCTTGCCCTTGGTTTCACCCGTCATTGCGCCTAACTGAATGTTCAGAGCCCGGCGTGCTAATTCCCCATCGTGCACAGAATACAATGAGAGGGCTATGTACAGCCCTTTATTTGGTCCTGGAAGCGCTCGTGCCCTGTAAAAAGGAAGAACAGCGTTAGAAAAAGCCACAGTTTGGCCGCTAGGGTGAAGTGAATGTGATAGCAACACATCAGAATGCCATATTAATTATGGCTGGCACCTAACACCGTTGGCATCCGCTGTTGCGTAACTCTACAAAATGCTTGCGCAAAAGAACATGGCCGCTCCTGGGAGCGAGGCCGTTTTCGTGGTCTCTCGCCTCGGCGCTTAGAGGACTGCCCGTACAACGGTAGGAGCCGTCTACTGACGTCTGCAGACATAGCGGGCGCGACCGCGCCCCATTTCGTCAAAGTTAGCGCTCGCTGCGCGAGAAACGCAGACACCCCCCTTCCCCCCCAATGGCACCCTTTACGCTCCTGCGCCTGACGGAGCCAGCCGGCGCTTCGCTTGACACTCGCCCGCACGTAGAACATACGGCGCAATCGTCGATGTTATCGATTCGGACTTTATACGAAACGTGGTGGTGATGGCAAAAATGCACTTCCAATGCACATATAATTGTTATCTCAACAAACAGAAGATTTCGCTGAAGGATCACGGAAAGTCAGCGCCTTGCCTCCTAGCATGTGTGCGAGAAACTGTGGATAGCATGCTTAATGAAAATCTGCAGACAAAGAAGCCAAGGAAGGGAATGAATGGGGTGACCGTTGCTGTAGCTCAATTAGCAGAGCATCGGACACGTTATCCGAAATTTGTCGTTCGGTCCCTACCGTCGGAAAGCTGTCCTTTATACTTTAGTCCACTTTAATTTATTGACATTTATAGAATAATTACTCCAATACACTTAAGAAAAACTGCAAATATTGTCCCCTATACTTGCCTTGTTTTCCTTGTATATTGGTTTTTATTAATATTGTGTCTAACAAAGAAAAACGAGCCTTGATAAATGTTGATACGTTTTCAGATTACGTGGTCATGCATGCAACAAAGAAAGACAAACTTCTGAGGAGCAACTGTCGGTCAGGTCTGCCAGACATGACCTGTCCCGTCACGACATCAGCAGCACCACTCATCGTCATCGCGTCTCACTGCTCCCACGAACCGCCGCCTGAATTTGCGAACAGCCTCGAAAATTCCGTTAGGGAAAAATATTCATCCCCTCCGTTTGCTGAAACGCCCCACGTTTGGCGCCCTTTTCTACACGTGCTCGCCCGAAGCAATACCGGACGTTAGATTATTGGGATTGCGGGGGCAGGGCGGTGCTGTTAAGGGAAGGGCTGGCAACACTGCATTCAGCGCGCGCATGTTTTCCGCAGTCAGCAGCAGCACTGACCTCCCGCTGGTTCTGAGGTCGTGTCCACGCTCCCCGAAATCTGCACGAAGCTACGCGCGAAGAAGCTTTGGGGGTTGGGAGTTAGGGGGGGGTGAAGAAAAAAGATAGGAAGGGAAGAACGGGGATGGCGTGCCACGGCGGTAATAGGAAGGAACAGGAGGCGACCGTCCGACCCACGTTAGATTTCGATTTAGTTATACAGAATCAGGGAGCGAGCGTGAAAGTGCAGCATGCGAGGTAGGCTTACTTGTTAGCTTTCCATGTGCTGCACAAAACTCTCCGGGAACCATAACCGTGCATATAGTGCTACACTCAACGTGTACGTCCCGTTCCTCCAGGAAGCGTCGCGCGATGTTTGGGGAGAGAATGGGGATGGGGCAGCGGGGAAACTCGCTTTGCGTGCTCACACTGCGTCGGTGGTGGGAAGCAAGGGTCACGTCCCGCACAGAAACGCTGCGCTGCCCAGATTCAGCAGGGGAAAGGGAGGGGGAGGCAACACTGCCGTGTGGTGATGGGGGCCAGCGGGAGGCAAATTGAATGAAATCAACCAAAACAACGGCGGCGACAACTCAGCCCCTCCCACAAGAATGCGCGTCTGCCTAGCATGTTGAGTGGGTGCACGGGCCAGTGAAGGTCAGCGGGACGCATTGAAAACGAGGCGAGAGGAAAAAAAAGAAAAAAGATCTGTGCGACGAGCGTCGAAGGCGCGGACGTTCAAGCAGGGAAAACGAGGTTAGCGGCCAACGTTGCTCCGTGGGCCATTGTTATATTGTTGTTCTAGAAAACGGGTTATCGTAGGGCCGCTATAGAGCTGCCCACATGTGGGCACTTGGAAGCTCTGATGCGTGCTTCAGCGGTCAGGAGGTGAGGATTGCGGCCGGAAACGTTGAGTCAGTCGAATACATAGTTCTTACCCCGGGTAAGAGCAGTTCTCGCACTTAAGCTAACGGTTATATCGTTGATGAGATCATAAGATGTCTCGATTGTTTGTACATATTTTTGTCTAGGTACGATGTTTACATACGGACGCGAGCTCACGAGAATACCCCTGGCAACACATGGGCTAGAGGTTAAACGGCTTCGCTGTAAAATGTAAGGTGCGCTGACCCATGGCACACCCGCCTTCCCAATCAAGTCTGCTTCAATTACCACACCACTTAAGAAATCACAAACCGGTGATGGACTCTTCGCAAAAAAGGACTTCAATTCTCCCATTCAACCCGACGGCCTGTCTCCACTAATTAAAAAAAAAATGAAGGCAGCTTGCACTAGTGGTGCCAAGTCTGAAGGAAGTGCAGAGCTGCGCAGCCTTCTTTGTTTCAATTAGCTTTTCTCTTTCTTTCCTCCTCTCTTTCGTTCTTTTCTTTTTTCAATTTATCCTGTGTTTCTTCTCTTTGTTTCTATTTATTTCCATCATCATCAAGGCGCTTAAAGAACAAGAGGAAGCAGACTTCTTTTTGGTGAGAGCGCGTGCTCAAATGGCCATGCTATATGTGGTTTTGCCTGCCTTACGCCAAGCTGCGACAGCATGCGACAGCCCGGCCGCCTAAAGTGTTCCGCACTTAAAAAGTTGATTATTTAGTTTCTTTAATTACCGCTGTAATTGATGTCCTAGCCATCTTAACATGTACGCCGCTACAGAAGAAGTGATTGTGAAGGCCGCGAGCAAATATTTCATTTCCCTTATTTCTCAGAATATTGCCACAAGCGTTTCTTTTACTACATTCGGTTTCCGCCCACAAAGACTATCAACAGTACTCGGCGCAGACCGCGCCTTAGGCCCGTATTCACAAACCCTCCTCAACTCGAAACTCGACCTCAAGGGATCCTTGAGTCTTCTCACGTTGCAGAAATCGCAACGCGAAACAGTCCTCAAGGATCCCTTGACAGTGGCGTAGCCAAGGGGGGGGGGGTTCGAACCCCCCTCCCCCCGAAATTTTTCAGTTTTGCTTGCGTATATATGCACGCACACATACAAACGCACGCACGAACATACATAAAGTATAGTTGAACCCCCCCCCCCCCCCCCCCGAAAAAATTTCTCGCTACGCTACTGTCCCTTGAGGTCGAGTTTCGAGTCGAGGAGCGTTTGTGAATACCGGCCTTAGTGTTCCAGAAGCTTCTCGGTTGTAGTAGGTGATTGTAGCGGTTGTAGCGGATGTTCAAGCGCTGGGAACCAATGACCTCCGCGAGACGATCAGAGCGGTCGTGCGTGAGGAGCTGCAGAAGATGTTCCCCAGATCGCAACCTCAGGTGGATTCGACAGACGAGATAGTTCGTGAAGAACTCCAGCAGTCGCTCGGCACCCCTGAGCCACTACAGTCTCAGCCGCAGGCCTTGAGTTACGCTGCTGCAGCCCGACGCTGCGTACCCTCTCCACGACCCCGTCAGGACGCCACTCCTGGGGCCGTTCCCAACGTCGACTTGCGGAAATAAATGGATCGTCGTGGCTACCCACTACCTCACCCGCTACGTCGAAACAAAGGCCCTGCCTAAAGGCAGTGCCACCGAGGTAGCCAAGTTCTTCGTTGAGAACATCGTCCTTCGACATGGCGCCCCAGAGGTTCTCATCACCGACAGAGGTAGGGCGTTTACTGCTGACCTAACTCAGGCGATCTTGAGATACAGCCAGACAAGCCACCGCCGGACCACCGCCTACCATCCACAGACCAATGGCCTCACCGAGCGTCTCAACAAGACCATCGCCGACATGCTGGCCATGTACGTCGACGTCGAGCACAAGACGTGGGATGCTATCCTTCCGTACGTGACTTTCGCGTACAACACGGCCGTACAAGAAACGACGCAGATGACGCCATACAAGTTGGTCTACGGACGGAGCCCGGCAACGACGCTTGACGCCATGTTACCAAACGTCACCGACGAGGAAAACATCGACGTCACCGCCTACCTACAGCGCGCCGAAGAAGCCCGACAACTCGCCCGCCTGCGAATCAAGAATCAGCAGACGACCGACAGCCGCCGCTACAATCTTCGGCGACGCTTCGTGGAATACCAGCCCGGCGACCGCGTTGGGGTGTGGACGCCGATACGCCGACGTGGACTCTGTGAAAAACTTCTTCGCCGATACTTCGGGCCGTAAGTGCTTCGACGTCTAGGCGCTCTGGACTACGAGGTTGTCCCGGACGGCATTACGAACTCTCAACGGCGCCGTGCGCGACCTGAAGTCGTCCATGTCGTGCGCCTCAAGCCGTTTTTCGCGCGGCAGTGAACCTGAGGACTGTACATTTTTTTTCATTGGACTTTCTTGCTTGTGCGTATTGTTTATTGAATTTTCTTGATTTATTCTCGTTATTTACTGTTGCATGCATTTTTCCCATGTGTTCTGTTCTAAGCATCGGGACGATGCCTTTTCAGAGGGGGGCATTGCCACAAGCGTTTCTTTTACTGCATTCGGTTTCCGCCCACAAAGACTATCAACAGTACTCGGCGCAGACCGCGCCTTAGTGTTCCAGAAGCTTCTCGGTTGTAGTAGATCGTTTGGTTAAGATTGTACGCAAGGCGCTAACACTCAAGATTATTCCAGAGCTTCCGCGACGACTAGTGATAAGGCTAGAATGTTCGACGCGTGATTTATAAAAGCCGGCGCGTTCCAACGATGTTCAGTTGATCGACGGCCGACGCTCTGTTCGCCGCTATCAGTGCCAGCGTGTATTGCTGTAATCTTGCTTTCCGTTTACCGGCCACAAGTTCGGCCTAATAAAGAGCTTCATCTTGGACACGTCGCCTGCTGCCTTCGTCGACGTCAATACCACGTGACAATATTACGGACATTTTTCTTGAAACGTCCTGTAAAATGTACCCTTTCACTCCTTCCGCAAATAAGTAAGCGTTATATGATTAAGCGAACACGCTGGGACCACTTTTAGCCATGTGAGGTTAAACGGAGATCGAAGGTAACGAAGACACAGACATACTTATCTAGTTTAAGCAAGCTGCAGAATATTGAGAGAAGAAATCGAAATTGTAGCAAAAGGCAGCTTGCCACTTTCGAGCCAATACCGCACATTCCGCACTGCGCTTTACTAAGTGGAGAACCGCAGCGGCTACCCACTAGATTCACTTCCTTGGTTGTTGGAATTTGGGTGCAAGAATATCCCTAGGAGGGCATATAATTTCGGTGAGAAGTTATTGTTGACAAGGTGGACATCACAACCCTTTGCCGAAAGTGAGGGGAGGTGGCCCAGTAAGACACGTTGTGTTACGCGCAACCCGGCGTCGGGTAGAAGACGAAGGAGCGTCGCTGCGCTCCGATTCCAAAATGGCGTGTTCAATATGCTACAATATATTAAGGCGAAAGCCTTTAATGTATCATGCTCACGTCCGTCCGTCCGTCCGTGTCCGTCCACCCGTCCGTCCATCCATCCGTACGTGACTCCATCCGTCCATCCGTCCGTCCGTGTCCGTCCGTCCTTCTCTCCGTCCGAGCCCTGGTGCGGTGCCAGGTGGCCGCCGGGGCGCGCAAATGGACGCCGGTCGCGCCGGACTCTACAGCGCTCGCGCTTTGTTTGCTGTGCCCAGCGTCGCTGTGCCCAACGTTTCCAATCATGCAAGGAGGGAGACGCGCGCATCGCGTTCCATTCTGACCGACTCCGTCTCAATGGACACAGGCGTTCGCGGAGCACACTTTGGAATTTACAGTGTCCGTCAATTTAAGCGCTGGAACGCGGATGGCGTCTGCACGATGCGCAAAGCGCGAGAAAATGCGACCGCACGCGAACGGAGGCAGATTAGTCTCGCGTCTCGCTGCGATTCGCGGTAAAAAATTAAAAAAGAAAACACACACACCTTCCGTTTGTGTGCCATCCCACTGAGAGTGTAAAAGAAAAAAAGACATGGCATAGTCAGTCGAATGGCCACAAGCTTTCGTCGAACACACTTTGGAATGAACAAAGTGTCCTTCAATTTTATCAAAAGTCTCACGGTCAGTTATGCATTTTCCTAAGACTTTGAAGCCATGTTTAAACTGCGCGAAGACGACAACACGTTAGACACATAGAACACGCACACACGAAGCGTGTTCTATGTGTCTAACGTGTTGTCGTCTTCGCGCAGTTTAAACATGGCTTCAAAATCGATCAACCAACTAGCCCAACAACATGCATTACTTCAGTATATTTCCTAAGACGACTGAAGCCATATTCCTCTTCGTTTGCTTCTCAGTCAATTGTATTGATACTCCCTCTCCCGCCCCCCCGAAATCCTACTGCACTCAATGTGGTTTTGCAGTGCCTTTGGGATCAGCCCACCGAGTGAAAATATCACGTATTAATGTCTTCATATAGCCTCACGATAAGTGACGTCATAGCGACTTCGCAAGCTTCAGCCCCATGTGACGTTATTATGCAAAAGAGTAGCTACTTGGGCTGGTTGGTATTGCATCTTTAAAAAAGAAATATAGTTTCTTAGTGCGCAGAACATTTTAGAAAGGAGTCAGATAGGAAAGAGCGCACACTTACAACCACTTTATTGCACAGATTGGCGGAAATATATATACAATCAAGAGGGCGAGAGTATGACACACAGAAAAAGGGGGAATAATGGCGCATGCGCCAGAACATCTTATTCAAACTTGATTTACATTTTAACTTAAAAGATACTTGTACTCATTGTCCAACAGGTTAACAGATGGCGCACTTACACACTCAGTTCCGGCCTTGCGTATCAAAAAAGCTTCATGTATTTCACGTGCCCTCTTGTCCCTATATCTCACCATTACGCGGCATTCATCAAACATCGGGGTGCACCCACAATTGGCACAGTGACTTGCCAAGTGGCTGCCCACTGATCCGCGCATGAGATTTGCGTGCTCCCTAAGGCGATCGTTCAGACACCGCCCTGTCTGACCGATGTAGTATCGACCACATGATAAAGAAATGCGATACACAACGCCTATAATACATTCTACGAACATTTTGGTATGCCTCTTATTACACCGAACATTTGAAGATCCTTCGGAGTTGACTCTTTTGCACAGAGACCCTAGCTTGTTTTTTTGCCGTGAAAACAACCTTCACCCCAGTTTTTTCAACAATCCTTTTTAAGCAGTGCGAAACTTTGTGCACATACGGTATGGCAGAAACTTTCGGCTTTGGCTCTTCCTGAGTTGCGTGCTTCGCATTCTTTCCGTGCTTCATTTCATTCAGAAGTGACTCTGCAATGCCTGAGAGCAATTGATCTGGAAAGCCTCCTTTCTTAAGCCTGTCAACCTGGTTGCCAAAACTGCTCTCAACCTGGTGATGACAGGACCTTGACAGTGATGCCATCATGCATGCCTTCGCAATTCCTCGCTTAACAAGCTTGGGAGTGCGCTGAACTAAAATGTAGCAGGGCTTTCTGGGAGCTCATGTTTGATGAATGCCGCGTAATGGCGAGATATAGGGACAAGAGGGCACGTGAAATACATGAAGCTTTTTTGATACGCAAGGCCGGAACTGAGTGTGTAAGTGCGCCATCTGTTAACCTGTTGGACAATGAGTACAAGTATCTTTTAAGTTAAAATGTAAATCAAGTTTGAATAAGATGTTCTGGCGCATGCGCCATTATTCCCCCCTTTTTCTGTGTGTCATACTCTCGCCCTCTTGATTGTATATATATTCCCGCCAATCTGTGCAATAAAGTGGTTGTAAGTGTGCGCTCTTTCCTATCTGACTACTTTCTAAAACGTTCTGCGCACTAAGAAACTATATTTCTTTTAAAAACGTTATTATGACGTCATAGGGTGACGTAACCACGTGAATACATTTTTGCATCATTTGTGTTGATCGCGTCGCTGACAGTGACATTTTACATTTGACGAGGCATCCAAGACTTTCGCCTTAATCAGATGGTGTCAGATGCTGCCAGGCAGTGTGATTAAAGACAGTCTTTCGACTACATAATTATATGGTGATGGCGTTAACATACATCAAGGACATGGAAAAAGATGGGAGGGATCATGCCCTAGCGTCCACAAGCCAACCTCCTCCGACGTGGCTGCCCCACGTGCTCCCTGTTCTGGTCACAATTCCCAGCATGCTCCTGTGTCATTTTTTTTAATGGCTGGGCTTCAAGATTGTCAGGTCACGCTCCCTCCTTGTTTTTAAGGCGAAAGCCTTTAATGTCTCATGCTCACGTCCGCCCGGTGTCCGTCCGTCCGTCCGGCGTCCGTCCGTCAGTCCACACCCCCACTGCGCATGCGCCAACCCATTAAAAAAATAAAAAACCTCCTCTCCACCTCTCTCTCCTCTAGGCATCCCTCCCCGCGGAGGCCACACCCTCACTGCGCATGCGCGTCCCCTCCCTCTCCTACGCTCTCCCCCTCTCTCGCCTTGCGACGCCGACGCAAGCAGCGTCTGCTAGCGAGTTTCTTGGTTGAAAGAACCGACTGCTCGCGCTGCAGAACCGTTCACTGGCCACCCCGTATATATGGCAATGGATCTTGACCTGCAAGGTGGTGCCGGTGGGAGATTTCTCCTGTGCGTTGTCGAACGATAAAAAATTCGCAGCGTGCGCGTTAACTAAAAGCGGACTGCGGGTCTCTGTGTCCAGTCCGAGTCTTCTGTGTCTCATTGCCCATTAGCAGCGATTGGCATGTTCCAGTAGGAAACACCGGTCCATCACTGCGTGCTTTGCGCCCCCAGTTTTCTCTCCTGTGCAACGCTGCGATGAGCGCCAGCGTCAACGCCGCCGCCAGTGCAAGCGTTAGCGCCCGCTGCTTCGCTTCTACACATGGTTCCCTTTAGCGGGAGAAGGTGTAATTTTAAGGCGAAAGCCTTTAATGTCTCATGTTCACGTCCGTCCGGTGTCCGTCCGTCCGTCCATCCGTCCATGTCCGTCCGTCCAGCCTTCCGTCCATCCGAGCTCTGGCACGGAGCCAGGTGGCCGCCGGGATGCGCAGACGGACGCCGGTCGCGTCGGACTCTATAGCGCTCGCGCTTTGCTTGCGTAGCGTCGCTGTGCCCAGAGTTTGCACTCATTTTGACCGACGCCGTCTCAATGGACCCAGGCGTTCACGGAATACACTTTCCAATTTACAAAGGGTCCGTCAATTTAAGAGCT